>VDFB02261948.1:0-252815 GCA_007258455.2 Sequoia sempervirens | reverse complement strand
CCCTTTGATCCAAAATCACCATTAAAACAATTTGCAACTAAGATGCCGAAATAGCCTGGGTCACGTGGGGGCACTAGAAAGTGGGTGTGCCATCTTTGTCATCTTGACTGGTTTGGGAGCATTACTAGAACTAATTCTCACTTTCTTCTTATTCGAGGCAAAGGTGTAGATGTTTGTAAGAAGGTGGAAAACAATGCAAAGTATAGAGCTGAAATTTTAAAATTATGGGGTTCGGATGAGGAAGCAACACCTATGACAGCTACATTGGCACATAGGAGTAAGGCTGATCAGATTGCAGCAATTTCTACTTCTACTTTGCAGAGTCAAAGGCCACCAAATCCATTCAGTTCATGTGTAGGAGAGCCTAAGGGGAAACGTAAAGTGGCATCTTCAAGTTCACAACCATTGGCAGATTTATTCAATGCACAAGCAAAGGATGAGGCAGATGATGCTATTGGAAAATTCTTCTTTGCCAATGGCATTCCATTTCATGTGGCTCGCTCTCCTTATTACAAGGAAGCTATGTCAAATGTAATAAGGGCGGGACCATCATATGTGCCACCAGGGGAAACTAAATTGAGGACAACAATCTTGGATCAGAACTATTCCAAGATTAATATTTTGATGGAGAAGATGAAGAGAACCTGGGTCTCAAGTGGATGCAACATAGTCATGGATGGGTGGTCGGACATTAGGCATCGTCCACTCATCAACATCATGGTCACATCTACAGCGGGCCCTTATTTCCTTAGGGCTATTGATTGTTCAGGGCATAGCAAGGATGCTCATTATCAATTCCAGATTCTCAAGGATGCCATAGAGGAGGTTGGGCCACAGAATGTGGTGCAGGTAGTGACAGATGCGGCCCATGTGTGTAGAGCTGCAGGGAAGTTGGTTGAGGCAGCCTATAGACACATTTGGTGGACTCCTTGCTGTGTGCATGCTATGAATAATGCACTTAAGGACATGGGTAAAATCAGCTGGATCAAATCAATTGTGAGTGATGCTAGAGATGTGCAGATGTTTATCTACAACCACCATACTTCACATGCACTTTTCAGAACCTTCTCCAAGAAGGAATTCTTGAAACCTATAGAGACTCGGTATGCATCATACTTTATTCTCTTGGAGAGGATGCTTGAGTTGCAAGAGCCATTGCAAGTAATGGTAATGACAACAGAGTGGAACCAATGGCCTGAGTCGAAGACACAGCAGGGGTTGAGGGTTAAGGAGGTGGTGAAGAATGATGTCTTTTGGGCTAATGCCACATATATTGTCTCCATCATTGATCCAGTCTTCAAGGTTATTAGATTTGGGGACTCTAATGCACCTTCCCTTGGAGAGGTATACGAGTGCATTGATTCCATGCTTGATCAAATGAAGGCTAAAGTGCGAGAGAAGGACCCCACAATGCAATTCTACACCGAGCACATTTATCCAATCATTCAACATAGATGGGAGAAGCTCAACACTCCCTTACACATGGCTGCCTATGCATTGAACCCGAAGTGGTATGTGCCACGTCCCGGCAGAATAACACCTATAGAGGATGCTGAGGTGAAGGAAGGGTTCATGAAGGCCATTGACAGAATGTATGATCCTACAGAGGCCAGCTTGCTTCGTACCGAGTGGACAAAATTTGCCACTCTTTGGGGATATTCAGAGGCGGCCAAGGTAGATTTGGAGACTATGTCAGAGGAGGACCCCAAGTTGTGGTGGACTATGCATGGGCCTAGATCTTTGATTACTACTCTAGCCATTCGTTTGCTGTCCCAAGTTTCTAGTTCTTCTGCTGCTGAGAGGAACTGGTCCACTTATAGCTTCATCCACTCTGTTAAGAGGAACAGGCTTACTTCTAGGAGGGCAGAGAAGCTTGTGGCTGTACATAGTTCCCTACGTCTAGTTGACCGCAACACAACTACATACAAGGAGAGTCCAGCAGCCAGATGGGATGTAGAGCCAGAAGAGCCATCACAGATAGATGATGATCCTACAGAGATAGGGCTGGTTGGTATTGGTTTAGATGAGCTTCAGCATGCGGAGTCTAGCAGTTCTAGTGATGAGGAGATTGGCATGGAGCTTGGAGATGATTAGATCATTAGCAGCATCAGGCCATTAGCCTGGAGCCATTTTGATTTACTATTAGTCTATTAGTATTTACTATTTTCAGTATTTTGTTACTTGTACTCTGTTTTGGAAGTTTGAAGTTTGAACATTGATAATACAGTGATACTTGATTGTAATTATCAAATTATGATTCATGAATCATGATTATGAAACTCAAATTATGAAACATATAGTTCTTGTTGCATTTTCCAATGTCATTGAAATCAAAATGATATATTATTGCAATGTGTTATTGTGTTTAGAGTTTAGACAATTAAATTATTAATCTTTTAAGTTTTAATTTTCAAGTACTATATGTATTTTAGCGCCACCCCCCCGCCGCCGTCCCCCCGCCGTCCCCCTCACGTCCCCCAATTTAGGCCCCCCGTCTCCCATCCCGGAAACACGTCCCCCGCCATCCCCCCGTCCCCGTCCCCGAAACTCCGTGGAACATTAAGACCTAAATTACTGGTCCTAGTATGGGCATAGGTACCAAGTCTAGCAACACAGCAAAAAAAATTCCTTAGGTATGAGTATGGATTTGGCTATCTATTTATTACAAAATATCAAGGTTGCAGGATACGCCAACCCCTCTCTCATGGTATGTGTACCATCGTAATGATACAAGTACAGAACGGGTACACCATGGAAACTATGCCCACGTGTGTCCAAAAAAACCCTATTATTAGCCGCACCAAATACATAGCATTCTGGTTTCCAAAAAAATATACCCGAATCTTCAGAAAACTACTATTCAATCTAAAATTAGAGGGAAAAACTACACTTTTTTTAGTTATAAATAAACCCTAAATTTAATTAATCCCACGACAACTATGAGGCGTTTCATCTGAAGGTTTCTTTGCACGATTTTATCTGCTTTTATCTATGCAATTTTACCTGCACGGATTTCCTTTCAACAACGTGATTTTACCTGCTTTTGCTGCACAATTTTACCTACACAATCTTTTCAGGCCTGGATTTTTTGTTCTGGGTGACAATTCCACGTATGTGAAACTTATTTATTCTGTTTTTATATTAATATTTACGTAGTGAATAAAATAATTTAGGAAAATTTTAATACATATAAAAAAGCATTTATTAAAATTAATAATAGATGATTAAGATTTTAATTGTAATGTCCCTGTGCCCTGTGAGCGGGTGCGTCCCGGCAGGGCCACGTGTCCAGCAGGCTTGCGTAAGACCCCAGATTCTCCGGTGGTGAAAGATTCCTCCCTAGTCGTCACCCTTAACACCCTAGGTAGCCGCCCTCACTACTAGGCCGATCTTTTGGTATAGTGGTTGGGCCTTAGTGGTGTCAGAGCCGAGGCCTCGAGGTCGAGACCCGCGGAACATGGTGGGCTATAATGTGCCCGTGCACAGCTGGGTGTATCCTGGAATGGCCATGTGTTTGGCAGGCTTTCGTAAGACTCTAGATTCTTTGATGGTGGTTTCGGTGGTGGAAGATTCCTCCCTAGTCGTCACCCTTAACACCCTAGGTAGCCGCCCTCACTACTAGGTCGGTCTTTTGGTGTAGTGGTTGGGCCTTAGTGAAAGCGGCTACCCAAGATTTTAAAGGTGACGATTGGGGAGGAATCTTCCACCACCGAAGCCACCATTGGAAAATTTAGGGTCTTACGCAAGCTCGCTGGACACGTGGCCATTACAGCCCACCACGCTCCGCAGGTCTCAACCTCGAGACCTCTGCTCTGATACCCCTAAGGCCCAACCACTACACCAAAAGACTGGCCTAGTAGTGAGGGTGGCTACCCAAGGTGTTAAGGGTGACGACTAGAGAGGAATCTTTCACCACCAAAGCCACCACCGGAGAATTTGGGGTCTTACGCAAGCCCACCGGACACGTGGCCCTGCCGGGATGCACCTGCTCACAGGGCATAGGGACATTACAGCTCACCACACTCTGCGGGTCTCAACCTTGAGACCTCGACTCTAATACCACTAAGGCCCAACCACTAAACTAAAAGACCGGCCTAGTAGTGAAGGCAGCTACCCAAGGTGTTAAGGGTGACAACTAGGGAGGAATCTTCCACCATCGAAGCCACCACTGGAGAATCTGGGTCTTACGCAAGCCCACCAAACACGTGGCCGTCGAGACACACCCAGCCGCGCACAGGGACATTACAGCCCACCACACTCCGCGGATCTCTACCTTGAGACCTCAGCTCTGATACCACAAAGGCCCAACCACTACACCAAAAGACCGGCCTAGTAGTGAGGGCGGCTACCTGGGGTGTTAAGGGTGACGAAAGGAAACAAAATTTTCCATTCCACGAATGGACCAACATGGTACGATTTCCTTAAGAAAGGGTTAAGAAATAGTAAAGTAAAATTATAATTGAAGTTTAGTTCTGATAAATATCAAAAGACATTCAAAGAGTGGTGACTTTTGGATAAATAATATATTTAGGGAAGTCCAAGTAAGGAGAAGACGACATGAGTTTGTGAAGATATTTCATATTAAAATTTTCCCTTGTGGAATATGAACCAAGTTTTTAACATCCTAAGGACAAAACCCCTCTAGGCCGGAAATTAAGGATGAAACCCTTTAATTCCTATAACTGAGTTAGTGGATGAAAACCCCTAACTTAGGCAGACTTTAGAGACATTTTTGGCATTTTATTGAAGATAAATCACTGCAGATCAGAGGAAGATTTACAGCAGAACTAAGAGGATAAGTCCTACATTTTCTAAAATATATTCTAAGCATTAAATATAAATTATTTAATAAGTTATTAAGTTGCAATTTTTAAGTTAAATTTATTCTTGTAATTAATTATGCATCACTTATTGAGCTAGGGTTTATTATACTTAAAGAAATTAAGTCAAATTTTAGAACGGGACATTACAATTGGTATCAAAGCAGCAATCTTGCCAGCCTACAGTGTTGAACATGTTTTTCATTGATGTCAAAGGTATAAAGTTTTGGTTTATTGAAAAGAGAATTGGAATGAAATATCAAGCTGTTGATTATTCATCAGATCTTCATTATTTTTAAAACGATGTTATTTTAGGTGCTTGCCTGCTTTCTTGAGCTGGTTGACTGCTTGCTTGAGCTAGTTGCCGGCTTTGTTGAGCTGGTTGTCGGCTTGGTTGAGCTGGTTGCCTATGTGGTTGAGCTACTCGGTTGTCAAATTGAGCTGGTTCATTGTCTACTGGAGCTGGTTGGTTGTCTGCTTGAGCAGTCAGCTAGCTTACTTCATTTGCCAAGTCAACAAATTTCCATGTCACTTGTTTATTTTTCAAATGGGTTGACCTTTCAAGTTTGTGTTGAATGGTCAAATGATTATTGAATCGATGGTTTATTTTTTTGAAAGCTTATGTTTAAAATGAGTTAAGTGTTTTTAATACCTTGGAGGTCAAATATGTTATGAGACGACTTCAAGCATATGTTAAAAGGTGGCTGATTGTCAGAGGTCTTCGGTTTCATTATGCAAATCTTTTAAAATTTGCATCGAACATTTCAAATTGAAGGCAACTTCTTTTTATTATTTACATTAAGGACCTTCAACATCGGTTACTCTACTCACTTGGCAGATATATGTGACAGATTTTTTTAGAGGTCATGGAGATACTTTCGTTTTATTCTCCTGACGTGTGTCATCCTTGAGGTCACTAGTGTTATCTTAAGTTGTTCTTTTTGGCATTTAAATTTTTTTTGAGGAAGTTGACATTATTTTCTGATGATGCTCTTATGTGTAATGCCTTCCTTCTGGGCACGACGGCTTCTTTCATTTCACCTGTAGAATCTCTTAAGTGGAATGACGATTATTGTTACTACGGTGTTTGCCTGTGTTTTATGTCTTGATATATATATTCAAAGGGGACAATTTGAATTGTTTTCATGCACCTATAGGATGTTGGGGTAGTGTGAGAAAGCTGATCAATTTTATATACATATCGTGGACCTTAATACCTCTGTCAAACATTTAATTAAAACGTGGGAGACGTTTTTGTGTGTGTGTCGGGCTATTATGTTCATTTAATCAATGTGATATCTGCATCATATGAGGTTGGGAAGGAGGCCAAGTGTATTGAGGTGTCGAGAATTATTTGCTGAGCATAATTCGTTTGCTGCAATATCTGGTATCTCTTTTTTGATGGGCAGCTTCCATGATATACTGGCGCTATGAATTCCAAAATTGACTGTGGGTGTAAAAGAATCCAGTGCTGTGGTTTTTAATTTTGCTTCACTACTATTTGGTGTGACTGCAAACTTTCAGAAAGTTTTTTTGGTCGATTATGGGTGTGAGTGTTGCATAAAAATTATTGGCAGATTATTGGTTCTAGTGTGCTCGTGTAAGGAGGTTTATGATCAGAGGGTTGTAAGGAGATTTGGAGCTGCTCTTTCTGTGAGTTTAGAAAAGAAGGAATTCATGATTGAAGCTACTTTCTGCAACGTTCTTTGAAAGTATTTTTATAAAGGACGGAAGTATTTGAAGGAGTTGTGAGTTCAGGCTATTCAAAGCCAAATTTGTACTGAAATGCATTAACCAAAATTTGGAAAAGTTACTGAAGTTGGTGCTTCAAATAATCGGAGTTGGTGCTTCAAAGAGGGTTGGTGCTCTTAGTGAGTTGGTGCGCACTTATATAAACTGGGTTGGTGCCCATTTAGTTAATGAAAGCTATTGATATGCCGTGGTTTTTTACCCGAAAGGGTTTTCCACGTGAAATCTTGGTGTTTATCTTGTTCATTGTGTTTGATGCTTCATCTTCTTGTTTTGATTTCTGATTTACAAGGTTTTAAGTTATAAAAGTCTGAAATACTGATTCACACCCCCTCTCCCCCACCCCCTTAGTATTTCTTGTGTGCTCTTCATACAGGTCTAAAAATTAGTTTATACAATGGAGCCAAAGAGATCAATGGGCCTTGGAGAGAGAAAAGAAAAATCTAGAGGCAGCATTACAAGAGGCTAGCAACCAAATTAAAGGTAGAGGAAAGAATAAAATGGCTGATCAAGAGATAGAATGAGAGAATGAGTGGAAGGCTTATATACAAAAACAAGAAAAAACAAAAGAATTACTCCTTCAAAAACTTCAAAATATGAATAATACAATCAGTTCCCTCAGGCTTGCACAAACTAATGGAGGAGAAGGTAGTAATTCAAATTATTTAGGGTCATAACACAATAATAGAACTCCAATTGGATCACCACCCAAAATCACACAGCCCACATTCTTACCATGAGTTGAGCAGCCACATGAAGAAGAGTCAAACATGGCAGAAAATGACTTTGATGACTGCATAGATGCATACTAAGACTTGATCCAGATCTTAGAAGACAGATTCCATTTATACAATTTCATAATGCAAGATCAAGGAATATCTCAAGATGACAAAAAAGACAACCAAACAAAGATCTACAACTGTTATTGTAATCAAATCTTGTCAGGGCGGATTCAAATAATCTCCCAAGAGTATGTTTAAAACAAATTCCAGAACACAGAAAAGAGGACGTATAAAACATAGAATAGAAAGAACGAATTTCTGAACTGTAGATATAATGCAGATTAATTAATTGATTTTGATTCTCTACAAAGGATAGACGGATCTCACATAAATACGGAAGAGGTAACTCTTGGATGAGACACGTCTCATGAGAGGACGTGTCTCCACAAGGTGGAGACATGTTCACTCATGGGATGTGTCCCATTAAGTACGTATGAACTAAATAATTAACACATTTAATATTTAGTTAGATCCGTAATCATAATTGCAAGATTCGATAAATAATCAAACTTCACAATACACATATGATAATATTAATAATAGATCGAATAAGAGTTTGTATATATCTGATCGAGGCTATATATTAATTCAACACTTCCTCTTAGCTAGGGAAGATATTACAAATCAAAAATATGTAGAGATATCACCTTCACACGTGATATCGAAGATATGATATGTTTTCTCAAGATTGTCAAGTCACATGACATTCCTCATAGTCACATCTTCATTATGGTATGTGCACTGACATCAAGTCACATGATGTCTACCATAATAATTCATGGCATATCCATGGCTATAAATATCCACCATGTTTATCTCTTAGGAATCACAATGATCTTCAAAAGACATCAATTCACATGACATCCATCAAAGTGTCCAAGAGATACTATCATGACATGTCCACAGATATCAAGTCACATGATATCTATCACGATAGTTAAACATTGCAAAGTCGTCACCTTACAATGTCACATACAAGTGTTCATTATGAGAAAGATCGTCACCTTTCAATAATGTACATAGGGAAAGAGAGAAAGTCATGGAGTCACACACATGACAAAAATGTTTACACATAAAACATCCTTAAATATATTAGTACCACTTCTAAACAATTTGAATTTTACAAAATATCAACTTACATTTCAATCATACCAAGCTTCTTCCTGAAATGTTCAACCTTGATTCGGGAAAGAGGTTTGGTGAGAATGTCTGTTGTTTGATCATTTGTACTAATATACTCCAACTGGATCACATTTCTTTCTACCATGTCTCTTACATGATGATAGGGGATCTCAATGTGCTTAGATCTATCATGGAATACTGGATTTGCAGAAAGTTTGATGCAACTCTGATTATCATAATACATAATAGTAGGATTCAAGGGCTCACCACAAGCAATTTCCGGAGCCATACTGCTTCTCTTGCCCCCATAGAGGCTGCAATGTATTAAGCTTTAGTCGAGCTTTGAGCTACGAAGATTGTTTTCTGCAAATTCAAGATATCATAGCCGATCCTAAACTGATGAATATTTGAATCCATATCCAACTTGCCACACAAGTATCTCAGGACATGCTTTGCTGCAACAAGATTACCATCTTCTTCAGGCTCAACAGGCTCCCTCTGAATCTTCAAGCACTTGCATCAACCTTCTGACCTCTTCGTCCAAGGTTGCCTGCAACACTTTGACTTAGATAAACGTTTTCCAGTGCACACCTCAGATACTGTAGAGAGTTCAGGATAGTACTCCTCGATCTCATCCAAGATCTCACTATTCTGAATAGGTTTGCGGGGCTACCAATGACAAATCTAGAAGACAATCTTGAGCAATTCTGATCTCAGCAGTTGAAGGGATCCTCTAAGAGTTCAGCACCTATCCTTGCAATACAACAATCTTCACTTCTTCTTAGTGAGTTACAAAACTCCCTCTTGATCCCTGCTTCAAAAATTGAAAAATGACTTCTGGAAGAGAACTCCCTCTGGCCACCAACTCAGTCCTATGTCTGCTTGATCATTTCTTTGGTTGGCATGATTTCCTCACAAGATGCCTTAGGCTTTTCATCACTAAGCAATCTCTCAACACCTTCTGCTCTTAGATCTGTCATGGAAGCATTTTAGAGAGAGATTACTAACTGTTTATAAGTATCCAAAGAAATATCAAGGCTAGAAATTACTATCTTAGGTTATAGCATGAATACATGAACCTATAACAAAAATATATCAAAGAATCAGAATGAAGGAATAAAGAAACTTATCTTTATTGGATTTTGATATAACTCTTTCTTCCAACTTTTACTCCTCTCGAGAGTGCTAAACTCAACACAGCAAAGGACAATCTGATCAACTGCAAATTTCTTAAATGCGTTATGCAGTTCACATGTATAACCAACTCTCTCGAAGAGTTAAGGCTCAAACATAGTTCATGCATCGATATGATCAGCCTATCACAACGAAAAAGCAGTTCTTTTTTCCATCTCAGAGTCACATTCAGAGATCTTCAAAAGAATCACAAGCAAAGAATAATTGAAATCTTCAAAGGATCTTATGTTAGTGAACACAATTTCAAGAGAAACTACTATCTCTCTTTACTAATTACAAGATCCAAGTAGAAAGGGGTTTCAAACAAAACAAAGAATACTTATCTCGCTAAGAGTCAAACACTCCTGAAGTGCTGCACTTGAATGCTTCCTGAGCTCTGCTCATAACAGCTTACAGAAACAACAAATCCTTCACATTGCACAGAAATTTGTTTCTCCTCTCACAGGCCCATCTTAACTCAAAAACAGAGTAATTTCCAATCTATCTTTTATACAACATGCAAGACAAAAGTGAAATACTTATCTTGTTATGATTCAGTGTATCGAAGTCGTCCCAGGTTACCTTCGTAATAGACCCGATATCGGGTTAATATATCAAGAAGAAGGACAGCGTCCAGAACAGAGACAATGGTTATTAGAAGTCTCCTGCAATGACATAAAGAAGTTCAATGTCATCGATACACTTCCTCTAAATTCTAACATAGAGAAGCTTTTGACTCTTAGCATGGAGCCTCTCCAATGCACATAAAATAGACACTTGTTCTCTCAGAATAATTTCAGGTTCGTTCCTTTGGTTGATGCTTAATCCATCTCAACCCACGAGTAATCATTTGATCTTCCTTGTTGCTTTCAGGATAATCATCGATAGACAAGAGTAATTTCCAATCTTATGTTCACATCATAGACAGGCTTGAATGACAAAAATCATACAATAGTTTATATACGCTTAAAGTAGTGAGGGAGAGAGGTTGGTGTCATCTTTGCAAACTCTCTCCACTTCCAAAGCAACTCATCTTTGTCGTCCCGAAACAATTCCAAGATAACCAAACCGGCCTTTAACGGATCCTTATAATCTCCCATTAACAGTAGAACGGACAACCCATATGTATGATAGTCTAAGATTTCCAAATCATCATTATAAAAATTTGGTCGAGTATTGCAGGTATTCTCACACGCTTAATGGAAGCACCTTCAATGTTGTAGCCCGCAAGAAGCTCAGGCGGGTCTCCCAGAAAGAAAATAACGCCATTGCAGTACGAAACAACTTCATAAAAGCAGAGTATTGCAAACCCTTCTTTCACTGCGAACTCAGACTGGTGCGCCAGAACTGATGTGCTCAACTCACCGCTGGAAATGCCCGATGGTATTGCAAACCCCGTCGATAGGAACTTGACGATTGCCAGAATTATGAGAGTTCCCATCCCTTCGCCCAGAGCATCTAAGATCTAGACGGATATATGCCCCGATAGTCTTACAATACCGTTCACAATCCCAGGCTCATACAGCGCCAAGTAATGTACCAGCTTGGAATGCCAAACGACTCGTCACAATGTATCTTCTCTGGACTCCACGCGATCAACAGAGACTTGAGCTTACCGCGATACAAATGATTTGTACACTGGGTTGTAGAGGACGTGGGAATGTGAGATAGACGCGGCTCCTGTCGATCCGTCACCTGAATGCGTAACTAGAATATATATTCATTGTTTCCACCAATCGCTTCCTGGGTGCCAACTGCGTGAGAGACTACATCCTCACTGATCCCTGTCTTTTTTCTCGAGCGAGTCTGATAATTAGATTTGATTTGGATTCACACAACGTAGCTCTCATACCATGTTATTGTAATCAAATCTTGTCAGGGCGGATTTCAAATTCTCCTAAGAGTATGCTTAAAACAAATTCCAGAACACAGAAAAAATGTATAAAACATAGAATAGAAAGAACGAATTTCTGAACTGTAGATATAATGCAAATTAATTAATTGATTTCGATTATTTGCAAAGGATAGATGGATCTCACATAAATACGGAAGAGGTAACTCTTGGATGAGACACGACTCATGAGAGGACGTGTCTCCACAAGGTGGAGACACGTCCACTCATGGGATGTGTCCCATTAAGTACGTATGAACTAAATAATTAACACATTTAATATTTAGTTAGATCCGTAATCATAATTGCAAGATTCAATAAATAATCGAACTTCACAATACACATATGATAATATTAATAATAGATTGAATAAGAGTTTGTATATATCTGATCGATGCTATATATTAATTCAACAAGATCACAACCAATCATGGTATAGGGTGAAAGGTGATCCAATTCAAATTCGTTGTTCATTTTTTAATTGAATGAGGACATTTTTCGAGGCCAAAGTGATGCAATTTATTCAGGAGCAAACAGGTTTAGTTGGTGTTTGCTACAAATACTCAATTTTTTCACATTTTTGCCTAGTTTTTACAATACTGATTTGCACATTTTTCAGAGCACAGGTGTAGATTTGGATTTTTATCAAACAATGGATCAATTAGGGTACACCCAGGGGCATCCACTCATTTTCTCTTAAACGTTTGATTCTCATTCATTTAGGGCACACAAAAAAGGTAAGGCCTTAAGGGATTGTTTCTTTTTTGTTTTAAAATTTATTTTTAGGGTTAGACCAATTAGACATTTAAGGTTTAAAGTTACAACTACAACCCAATAAAAATACTGATCACTTTGGCCTTGAAGAATATGCGCGATTCTATGTTGCCAGATTTGTGGGATATGCATCTGGATTTGGGTCCGGTTCGAACTAGATTCGTGGTATGATTTGGTGTGCGTTTGGAATGGGGCAGGCAGTGTGCAGGGGCTTGTGGGTTCGTCCTCGGAAAACAAAATGCATACTAGATGGCACCGCGATGACCTTGCGTCGAACTTGTTAGTTTTTTGACAATTTTTTAATTTTATTTTTGCTTATTTATAGTTTCTCCATGACCAATCTGAAATTCACAACTGTTTTCGCTTCCATAAAGGATTGAGAGGAGCATGCTGTTCTACATTCTCCAAAACATTCACAATGATCCAATTCCATCTGAGGTCTCCTAGTCTATTCGCTGCCATAAACTACCTTTTTGGTTAAGGTTAGGGTTAGAACATTATTTTTTTCTAAAGTAACTCTAATGGTTGTTATCTATTTTTTTTCTTTTGATTCTTCTGATCATGCTATGGGAAAGGGATTGGCATGGACCTATTACAAATCCATGCCTAATCCCAACAAATTGAAATGCAATTTTGTGGACTTGAATGTGGTGGGGCATTCACTGCTTCAAATGGCATTTGTCAAATGTTCTACGGCATGATTGTAGGGCTTGTAAAATTTATCTTGCTAATGTCACCCATCAAATTTTTTTGCCTATTCAGATAGGAGTTGGACCTTGGATAAGGTTGAATTTACACAGGTGCCATGCGTAGATACATCTACACCTTGCACATCAAAAAGCCTAACATAGGGGGGGGAGGGCATTATGAATGCCTTATTTTTTGCCTTGTACATCTGGAGCTCAACCATACATGGTTTGTATATTTAGGCTCAACTTGGTCTCGACAGATCAATTTTTTTTTACACTCGGCAACTAAAAAAATATAATTTTAATGCAAAATATAGTTACAAAATGTATTAAATGATTTTGGTGGGGGTTTGGGTGTACTGCCCCTGATGGGGTTAATGAGTAGTGCTCCCAACGAAGTCAAAGGGTAGTGCCCTCATCAGGGTTAAGGGGCAGCCACTTTCATAATTTTTAAAAAGGCAAAAACCTCTGTTGTTTGAGTGTGAAAATTGTGTTTTCTTGCATTATTTACATTTCCAGACTTTGTTTCTTATGGGGGCTGAGTATATCCATAGACTTGTCAAGCACTTGGCTGCAACATGGCAGAAATTTGGTATAAAAGTGGGAAAAACTTGGCTAAGTACTTGGTGACTTGCCAAGTAGTACAACCATGTAACCATATTTGAAGAGCATTGGGTGGAAAAGAAGCATTCAAGAGTAGGTTAACTTTGCTATTGCCAAATTTTAGTATCATTCTAACATCCTCAACATTGTTGGGTCTCCATAGTGGCAAGGGATGGGTGATGCAATTATAGTTACAAGTCTTGGCTTCAAAGCTCTCTCATGCAAGAGCTTGAGGATTGATATCTTGAGAGACATGGGTGCAAGATGTGAGAGATGTACTTATTGAGAATCACAAGGAATGGACAAGGATAGGGTGAACAATTATGTTAAAAAGGTGGATAGATAGGAGGAACTACTTAAATTTTTTTGTGGCTATAAAGAGTATTACAATGTGACTTAGATTTGTGGATGCATTTGACAGAATCAAATCAATGTAGGCACTTTTTTCTCTACTTGTTCAGGTAGTGGCTGAGGTTGGGCCACAATATGTGGTCTAATTATCATGGACAATACTATTAATTGAGTGGCTGTTCGATAAATTTTGATGGAGATGTTTCCTAAATTATTTTGAAGTCTATGTGTGATGCATTGTTTTGAATTAACCCTAGAAGACATTGGCAATATCCCATGGATTAAATCTATAGCATAGAGGAGGTAGATCATCGTAAAGTCCTACAATTAAACCAGGGAGGTTAGTATGATGCAAACTTTAACTAATGGAAAGGAGCTTGTTTTCCCATGAGTATCAGATTTGCCACCCAATTTTGCATATCATAGAACTTGTGCATAAAGAAGATGAACTTGAAATGCATATTCTCTTCATTTCAGTGGATTGAGTCTATCTTTGTTAATCACATAGATGGTAGGGCCATCATCACATTAGTTTTGATGAGACTTTTTGGTTAGATACACAATGGACTGTACAAATTTTAAAGGCCTTCATCAAAGTGTTGAGAATAGTTGATAGGGAAAGATACCCCATGGGCTATGTCTACAAGGCCATGGATAGGGCAAAGGAGTCAATTAGGTCCTGTTGTGACCTAACTCACACCTCGCCCCATTGCAAATGGGGACCCTTGTCGTTTGCCTTTTAGGGTTTTGCTTTCGCGCGCCTCGTTTTGTCTGCTCTCTGATTGGGGGGTTTAAGTCTGCATTTTGAACGGTCACCCGAGTCGAGTCAGTGAATTTTAGTTTGGATCAATGTACAAACGTCACCATTGTGCTTAGAAGGCCTGGGAGACGAAGATCGACTGTCGTTTCGGTCGATTCTGACACTTCCAAATTTTTAGGGTTTCTCACCCCGGGCCCCTATTTTTTAGGACCTACTTTTTTGACACTTTTGGGCAATTCTGGGATCCCTATTTTTTAGGGTCTATTTTTGGAAAGTTCTATTTTTGGAAAATTTCTATTTTTAGAAGGGCCACGAGTTTCGAAAACGCACTCAGAAGTTCGAAACGAGCAACGAAACTCTCAGAAAATCGATTCAAAGTTTTTTTGAAATTTTGGTCAAAAATCTGGAAAATCACAAAAAAGGTTCAAAAATCTGGAAAATCTGTTCAAAAATGGTGAGAAATTCTGGAAAATCACAGAGAAATCTGGTAAAGAGCATCGAAAATGGTGAATGAGATGATGAATTCGTCAATAAATTGGTGAAACTCATGAAATTCGTCAAGAAAATCTGGAAATTTGTGAAGAAATCTTAACAGTTCATGGAAAATCTGAGCACAATCATGGAGAAAATGAGATATACACCTTCAGCCTTAGTCAAGAAACATGCCAATGGCAGAAAAATCTGAGCAATGGCCAAGCAAACTATGGATTCCGCCTTCAGCCAAGCAATCAATGGCATAAAAAATTTGATCAATGGCATGAAAATCTGAGCAATGGCAATAAGATCTGTCAAGTCCGCCCTTGTCATGGACAGTACCAAGCTGAAGTCCGCCCAAGGTTTAATGTCAAGTGGCCAAACAAAGCTCAAACTCCGCCCAGCAACATGAAGGCAATGGTCAACCACTAGCTGAAGTCCGCCATCCAATGGCAAGGAAAATGATGAAGTCCGCTTTGAAATCTGAGCAATGGACATGCAAACCATGAAGTCCGCCCTTGGAAATGTCTAAGTCAAATAAGGCCATGGCAAGAGAAAGCATGAAGTCCGCCCCTGTCAAAGCATCAAATGGACAGGTCAAAGATGAAGTCCGCCCTCCAACCGAGGCAAGTGGTCAACCACAAGACAAAGTCCGCCCCAGCCAAGAAGGTAAATGGCAATGAAAAGTGTGAAGTCCGCCTAAGGTAAGAGGAAGAAATTTGGCCAAGGCATGGACAAAGATAAGGTAAGTGGCATGGAAAACAGTCAAGTCCGCCTTAAGATAAGTGTTAAATGGCAATACAATAAGGGAAGTCCGCCCTCCAACCAAGACTTATGAATAGAAACTAGCAAGTCCGCCCTCCAAAGTGGCAAGCCAAGACTTAAAGTCCGCCCTAAGCATAAGGTGAATGGCCAAGAAAAGGTTAAAGTCCGCCCAGCTGTAGATGGTAAATGGCAATGCAAACCATGAAGTCTGCCCCTAGAGCAAAACAGAAAATTTGGCTAAGGCATAGCCAAGGGAGAAGGTATGGCCAAAGACATGACCAAGTCCGCCATAGACACATAAGAAATGGCAAAGAAAATGGCAAAGTCCGCCATGTATTAGAAAGTGAAAAAATTAAAACTTTGCCTAAGTGTGAACCTTTAAAAAATGAAAATATTCATGACACTTAGAAGATTCGCCCAAGAAAATAAAAAAAATCTTCGCCATGGCTAGGAAATTTAAGCAAATGGACAAAATAAAATTGGATTTGTCAAGGAAAATTTGTGAAAAATCAAGTTATGGATGAAAAAATATCGGACATGGCGAAAGAATTTTGGACAAAAGACAAGTCGTGGCTAGAAAATTATTGGACATGGCTAGGAAATTATTGGACGTGGCTAGGAAAATATCAGACGAGAAATATTTTTTGGCCAAATAAAATTGGACATGGCCAAATATTTTTGAGAAATGATCAAAAAATCATGGACAAATAAATTGGATGATCAAGATTATGGCGAGAAAATTTGGGAAAATGGAAAATTTGCCTAAGGCATTGGCAATGAAAATCGAACGGGTTGGAATGGACACATAAAATAATTATTTTAATTATTTTAATCTTTTATTTTCCAACACCAAAAAGGAGATAAGTCTTGAAAATTTCGAAATTGGAAAGAGAGAAAAAGAGTCTTGTTGGACTGTGAATGAAATTAGAAACTTTCCCGAACGAAGTTGTTAAGGATAAAACTTGCCATCTTGAAACAAAGTGCAAGAATGAGTTCGAACTTGATTCAAAGGAAACTTTGCAAATATGCTAAAATGATCGACCCCCTCACTTCTATAAGTGATTTCGTTTTTCATTTGTGCAATCACTCGATTTTGAGAAGGAAAGTTGTGAGAGAAAAAGTGTTTAAGGCAAAAGGTTGAAAGATTTTGCAGCAAAGTGAAAGAAATATTCTGTTATCAGCTTGCATTGCAATCGTGATCACGTCTCCAAGAAGTCACAAGGCAGATTTTTTTCTTGTCAATTTCATGTTAACATGAAGCTTCACCACTTATTTATTTTTCCAGCTTGTTATTTTTTCGCGAAATCTAATTTGATTACCAGCTGGAATGTTTGTTCAAACAGATTTTAATGTCGAATTCTTATTATCTCTGTCTTCCTTTTCTTGCAGATCTACTTTTCGAAGCATTCAAGATGAAGTTTGCAAGCAAAGGTGTCCAAACTCAATCAAAGATCAAGTCCAAGTGGGAGCACGTTCTAGACACAGATCTTGGCCACGTTGATCTTGAAGACTTCCGAAAGAGAATGTACGGGACTGACGGACGCTTGCCAACACCAATCGCCATGAGGATGATGCGAAACGGAATCGTCCATGCAGCTGGTTTTCCACCAGCAAAAGAATGTCCTGAGTTGATGGCAGAGTGTGCACTACATTACAATGCACAAGACAGACAGATAGAAGCTCCTGACGGAAGAGTCCTTGCTTACTTGTCCGAGCCGGCAATCCAGGAGACTTTTGGCATTCCAGTGTACAACCGAACATCCTATCGCACCAAGCAAGATGCACTCAAACTTTACCAAAGTCAGAAAGATCTATGTGCATCCAACATAAACAAGAATTGGTTATTAAAACCAAAGCCTACTGCAAGCAAAATGCCGAAAAAGTTGATCAGAACCCACTTCAAAGAAGAATATGGTGATATCGTTCTGCTACTTAACAGAATGGTAGGCAGTGCCCACGGTGCTCCGTTCGAAGAATGGATGTACTATTTTATTGACGAAATAATCACTGGAGTCAAAATGTTCAATTGGTCCAGGATGATTAGTGACAGCTTGCACGAACAGTTGGTCAACTTTGAGCAGACCAAGATTTTCCACATGAGCTCCTACATTGTATATTCACTTGCAAGATATTATAAATATCCTGGCTTGACATGCAAAGGCGTGGTCGGCAATGGCGAGGGGAAATTCAAAGTCTACGACTGCTATCCACAGCTGCAGCTGAAAGAGAAGTCCCACTTCCGGCGAGCTCACGATGCATTTTTGATGTATATCACTCGGCTTCTTCAAGGCGGAACACACCAAAGACTCTCGCATGAAGCCAAAAGCCTGATCAGTCGGTATGGATTCTGGTTCATCCAATATCCAAAGTTCACCTACATCAGAATCCAAGGATTTTCCGGAAATCCTTATAGGCTGCCTGTCTATCCGACTAACAGGATGGTATTGTTGGAAGTGCTAAGACAGTTAGAAACATATCAGAACATCCAAAGGCCTAAGCAGAAAGCTGCCGTCACCTTTCCGTTTTTCATCGGCAACATGGAGGAGTCATGCCCGACAGCGCAAGCAGCAGAGGTTGCTCGACTGGAGATTCAGCAGTATCCATTCATATCATACAAAGCCAGGAGCAACTTCGATCCGCTTCATCACATCAAGATTGTGGACGGAGAAAGATACAAACATCGGGTTGACCTAGAGGACTTTTGGGCCAACGCAGCCGATGAATACGATGTAATAAGAAGATTATGGTCAAGGTTGCCATTAAGCATGATAAGGGCGACAGAGCTCTTCAAAATACCTGACCAACTGCAAGATGATGGGATATATGTGCAGCCAGGCTTCAGAAAATGAGTTCTATGAAATGGTTCGAACCTGAGATGGGTGATCTAGCCACCTTGATGCGCCCTGTTTTCAAATACTCCCAGTGGTGGATAGATCGTCAAGTAGAAGTGTTAAAACAGAGAAATGTGCAATTTACCTACGAGTTGATGGGAGACACTGAGTCATGTTCTTCGAACGCCGGTGCATCTCAGGCAGGTGGACAAGCAGATGCTACCAACTCCAAGAAGAGGAAAGAAGCCGATAAATCTGCAATTCAAGACAAAGGTAAAGAGATAGATGAGGGCCCTTCACGGAAGAAACATAAGTCCAAACCCCTCCAGTCGGCTACTTCCCGGAACATAGAGGAGATGCTTGCCTTAGATAGAGAATCCTTGGAAAATGCCATGATCCCGTCTCCAGTTGAAAATATAGAGCCGATCCAGATAGAAGATGATGATCAACCCTCTCCAGCAAGCACAGAGATTTTGGAATCGGGTAACGACACGGACATCGAGGATGGAGAATTCGAGGAAGGAATGATTTCCGCCCTCAAAGGCATTCAAGAGGACCCATCCGTCCAGGAGATCCATGATATGCAGTTAGTCCACGAAATTCAAAGTATGCCGGAAATTCAGGAAGAGCATGAAATGCAGGACATGCAGGACGTCCAAAATCAAGAGGACATGATTGAACAGCCAACAGTACCAGAATGGCTGAGGGAAAGATTGAAAAGAAAAGCGCCAGTGGAGGTCCCTGAGGAGGACAATGACACGGATTTTCTGGCCAGATTAGAGCAAACTGCCCCAAGGAAGAAGGCCAAGAAGTTCTCAACCATTCAGAGGGATGAAGCTGGAAATCGCACGGTGCAAATTGCAGTGCCTACGGCCGACAAGTTTCAAGACGAGATTGCTCCTGAGGAATATGCTATCACAACTGTCGACATGGGTCCGGCAACAAAAGAACAGGAAGTCGAAGACTTGGATAATTCCGTGGCCACCATCAAGGCCAGATTAGAAAAGGAAGTTGCCAAGAAGAAAGAGTACAAGAAAGAAATCCAGCGCCTAAAGGACTACATCCAGCACTTGACAAAGCCACTAAACGAAGGTGAACAAGTGGCGCCTTTACCTCCGAATGCCTCACAGGAACCAGATGCAAATTTTGAAGAGGAATTGACAACAGCAAGGGAGGCTAAAGACTGGATGATTGGAAGGAAAGAAGAGGCATTGATATTTGCAGAAAAGTTGGCACAAATAAATGAACAGGCTTCCTTCATGCTTTCGCGAGTTGCAGATCTTGCAGAGTCATGGAGCAGTCTCGAGGATATTCAGAGCAGGATCATCCCATGCATCCGGGAACTGAAGGGCATTTCAAAGCAACGGTTGATCGAAGACAAAGTTATCGAAGCCGGAGCAGCTTATGACTTCAACGGATGGTACTATGCCTTAATCTCAAGGAAAGGAGTCCTCGAAAAGGTGAAGCAGGATGGTGGTAGAATTGAAGAACAAGTAAAAGAAATTCAAAGTAAAATCTATGAGATGGCTGCAGATATGCTAGACAAGGAGATTGTCCGAAGGAAACACTTGCGGCCAAGGAGTTTGAAAGAGCAAGTACAGAAAGTTTTCTCCACCACCGGGCCAATTATGAAGGAAGGCTTCACCAAAGTGTTCGAATTCATGGCCATCAGAAGCTCCTTCTTGTTGCAAGAGCCAATATGGGCGAATGTGTTTGCAGAATGTGCCGAGAACTTGGATTTGCTGGAGTACAACATTAGCGTGCTGCCCGACATTGCTATGGAGGAGGTCGACCTGATAGTGTCCAGGTTCGCCGAACGTGAGGCTGCACAAGTGGATAAGGATGACACTCCAGTTGTCTAGTGTTTTCTTCCAGTTAACTGATTGTGGTTTTGGAAACCCTAATTAGGGTTTAGTTCTGATTAATCTTGGCCATTGATCTTGAATCAATCTCGGCCGTTCTTTGTAATTTGAAAAAACTATATAAACCCCCCCCCTCACTCTCTCATTTTCATATATAGATAGATGGATAGTTAGAGGCTTAGAAGGTAGAGGAGATTAAGAGTTAGAGCAGATTTGAGATAGATAGTTAGAAATAAAGAGAGAGTTTGTATGAGATTGTTGTAAAAACACTACTTTAATAATGAAGTTCAAATGCATGAGGTGCCTTGAATACTTGATTGTTGAATAGTTGCATGGTCGCATATTTTCTTTCTCTCTTAGTAGATTCGAATTAAAATGTATGTTAGAAGAATGATTGATTGATAACGGAGATTAGTGGAACCGAGCTCATACTTTCTTTGGGTGGATGATTTCACTCAATACTGAGCTTTATTGTGGATGCTTAACTTCTGTTTTAATAATTGTTGTTCGATCTGATGGCAATTATTTATCACGTGAAAATCACAAGCACATTCCTAGAAGATTGCACTTGCTCTGCGTAGTTGTCGTTAAACGTGGCGAAACAGAGTATGGTTTATTTGGTTTCACTTAGTCTTCGTCTTCTCTTGATTTCTTAGGAGTAGCATAGAGTCTCTAAACCCTAAATCTTTTTTTTACTTTTTTTTATAAAATCAAAAAATCCAAAATGGTACTGCATTTATGTCTCCACTTCTCCGAATGACTTGCAAAATCTTACTTGTGCCTACAGCAAATCACATCCATACCACAGAGCCTATCCGCGTTCATCTTAAACATTGGAACTACCCTATGAACTCACTTGCAATCTTAGCATAGGAAGTAGGTTTTCAAGAGAGAATAGAGCGTCTCTGACACTTTGTTCTAAGGTGTTTGTTGTGTCATAAAACGCACATCAACAGGTCCAAGATGCACAATGAGGGGAAGTCGATGATATGGGAGATCTTTGATGAGAGATGAGATTGATAAATGCATTGCTACCTCTAGACCATTAGATACTTTCTAAGTCCAATGTTGTTTTAAAGCGAGTCCTTTAGAGATGATGCATAAGGCACAAAAGTCTACTGAGAATTTTTTTTGAAGCAATGGAGTAGTGGATAGTTGTAGTATTGCCCATGTGCTGACATGCAAAGGGATCCTAGTTCGGTTTGTAGATTTGTCTATACAAGAATTAAGTTTAGAATAACACATAGCGTCATATAATCAACAAAATCACCATAAACTGAAATTCCATATAAAACATAAATGATAAATAATATATTTGCAGCGTAAAAGAAAGAGTTAAGTTTAGAATACCACATAGCATCATATAATCAACAAAATCACCATAAACTCAAATGCTATTTAAAACATAAATGGTAAACAATAAATATTTTATAAATGATAAATAATAAATATTATAAAATATATATTGTTCAAATTTCAATTTCAATATTAAAATAATAATATCAAATTCAATAATGAGTTTTTAGTGTTATATGGGTTTTCTAAATCATTGGCATCATTATTATTGACATTAGATGATGTGGGAACATTTGAAGAACCACAAGCCATGGCACAGACACTCGCAATCTAGCTTCTCAAATGTAGCATGTTGGGAAATGGAAGCATCCAAGCCAATATGCTTTGGCTCTATATCCTAGAACCTCATCTCCCTTTCCTTGTAGCCATGCCATTTGTGCGAAAGGAGGTGCATGTTGGAATGCACATACACTAAGTCCTCTACCATTTTTGAGTGCAATCAATTGCGCTTTATTGAATTGATGAAGGATTGTGTCCTCCAATTCCTCTTAGATACAAATGAACTAGCAATCGATTAAGATGAATTAGAGAGATTGAGTTATACATTATAAATTTTTTAAAAATAAAAAATTAAAAAATTCTAAATGAAACTGAAAAGATGAAAAACATATAAAATTATTAAACTTGCGATAAAAATTGATCACAAGAGGCAGTAGGTGTTGGAATTGTTGGAAGTACCACCAACTATGAGCATCCATCTTGAACTTATCACAAAGAGCTTCAACACTTTAATCACTTATCATGAAGAGCCTCGATACTTCGACCATTGGAGTGTACAAAATCAATGAACTCACTTGTGATCACAATTTGCAAATTAGGATAAGGTAAGAGTCCTCAAAATGTTGCCTTGTACTCTCAACAACTTCAAAATCTCTATACGGGGTAATCTTGGTTGGCACAGAAAGAATCTCAACACTATAGTATTTTGGACTCAATACAAAGGAAAGAAGATGTAGTGGGTTGGTCATTTTGTTCCATCTCTCTTCAATAATTTTGTGCACTTGTTTGAAGAAAGTTTCTTTAGGATCTTTCTTTTTCTCATTTATAATGGTCTTCATTTTCTCGATCATTGAGTATATGTCATCATATATCTCTCCCAAGCAAGGCTTGTCTATGTTGGTATAACAAATCATACTCAAAATGAGCTCGGTGAAATTAAGGAGATATTCCGCACAATCCCACCAAGAGTCATTTGGGATCATTTGCTTAATATTTACTGCCCTCTAAGTGTTGCCTTGTCTACATATGGACCATGTTTGGTGTAATGTCCCCAATTCCCGAGTAGCCATCTTGGGAGTAAATTAATTAATTAAATATTAAATTGTCCTTAAATAATATTTTGGACATTAATATTTAATTAATAATTCTTTATTAAGTAACTTTATCAAAAGAGAAATATTAAATAAGTTACTTTAATAAAGTAAAATATTTAATAATAAAATATTCGGTGGATTATAAAGGTGGCGGAATTGAAGATAATTAGTGAGAAGATTTTTGGGAGCAGAACTTTCAGAAAACTGAGGACGGAAACCCTCAAATTTTTGGATTGGACAGAAACCCACTCCTTGTGTAGGTGGATTCATCTTGGAATTTGTGCAATGATACAACATAGTATAGCAGATTGTTCGAAGTTAGAGGTTTGGAAAAGATGAATTTCTGTTTTTTGGTTTGATATTACAATTTCAGGTATTAACTAGGGTTCTAGGCTGGAAAGAGATCGTAATTTTTTTATTATTAGTGGTTTATACTTATGTGGGCGGCATATTATAGTTTGAAATTCCTTTAAATGTATTCCTCAGTGGTAGAATTAATGTTTGAAGGAAACACAATATTTACAGTTCAAAGAAGACAAATATAGTGAAACGTGGCCATTCTTGAAATATTCAACAACTGCCTCCTTTGCAGATTGAATAGCTGATAAGACAAAAGAGTATCATGCTATAGGAATCTTGGGTTTCTACCACAACGGATACCAAACCAAGCCGCATATTGTGTTAGCCGCTGATCGAGGTGATATCGTGGAATTTCATATTGTTCCAACACAACTGTCAAGGCTAGAAAAGACAAAGAAGTGATTCAAACCTCCCAATACTTGGCATATAATCTAAGGAATTAATGATGTGGGTATTCTCGAGAGCAGCTAGTGTGGTAGCCTTCGTAGGTTATTAAAGAAGCCAATGTGGAAGTTGGGTTGGCAATGGTCGTGGAAAAAGGAGGTCAGGGTGAGAATTAATAACAACCAATAGTCTTATTCACTTAGCCGCCCATGATAATGATAGCCAATGTTGATGAAGGAAGTTGTAATTAATTGAAAAGGCCGATTTCAAAGTGATCGCCAGACATTGAATAAATCAGTATATTATTATATTGGAAGATGGTCCTAGGAAATATTGGCAATACATCATGATTATGGCCAAATATTGATCCTCTAATAGCCGCCATCTCAATCTCGTCTATGCCAAAAAGGAAGTTATCGTATCTATTATAAAAGCCCAACACTGTGGTTAGAGAGAGGTGTGAGTCATTATACTGGCTGCATGAGCTGCTTCATATGGCGTCAACATTGTATGCCATCACCTTTGATAAGTACTAGAATTGATACACCGTCTTTCAGGTTAGACGTATTATTGTATGGATTTATTTATATTAATCCAGTCATTGAATTAACCTTGAAAGAGCTCTGTTTGTATCTGAGTTTAAATGTCACTTCCAGTTAATATTAGTTTTGGCATGGTTTGTGTTGTACCCAAAACCAAATTTTTTGCTTCACTAAGGCATTTTGCTTAATTGAGTCTTAATCTTGTTAAAGTGATGTCAGAAGGTTGTTTTTGGGATTTTTAAATATAGAGTTGGTGTTAGTGTCATGTCAGTCTGTTATTGAAGGAATTTAAGAAAAGTGAAAATCTCAAGGAATATCATCAAAATTTTCTTTGGAGAGGGGAGCACATTCTCAAATGGGTGCCCTATCTTTTAGGGGCTCAGATCCTGTTTTTAGGGTTTGTCACTTCCAGCAGACATTTGTCCAGCGTCACATCAACTTCGCAATGGGCTATCAAGCTTGTCAAACGGATCTGTTTCGTGCAAGTTACGAAAGATATAGTGCAAAACGAGAGGAAATCCAGAATTGGCTAACACTGGAAAAAAGAGCAGCTTTTGAAAAAGGCGCCCATCTTTTTGAGGTGTCAGATGAAGGTTTTTGACTAAATGCCACCTAAGATGTTTATCTCACATTTGTTCAAGCTTCGCGACGCATCCGTCAATGGGTGAATCTGAGTTGCAGAAGTGCCTGAGCCGGAGGTCAAACATAGGGTCAAATCTTAGTCAAAATATCAAGGAATGAGCAAAAGAGCACTTTTTCAAAAAGGCGCTTGAGCTTTCAAGCCATTAATGCCTTCTTTTTGATGATCTCAGATATTCAATTTGTCCATGTTACGTTCAGCTTTCCGTTGCCTGTCTCCATCAGATCAGAAGATGACTCTAACAACTTTTGAAAAAGGCGCCCTTGATTTTCACCCCTCAGATGATGTTTTTTGGAAAAATGTATCTTTGTAGTTGTCATGAGGAATGAGGTTAGCTCCATAGTGAACCTGAGATCCAGTCCTGAAAATTGGTTAATCAGAAGTTATGAAGATTTATTTTTCCCTTCGTTCGAGATGCAGATGTCAAAATTTGACTAAGTCTGAGAAAAAGAGCAGTTCTTGAAAAAGGCGCTTGGATTTTTGAGCCTTCAGATGTTAGTTTTATGATGTTCAGTCTCAAGGTACCTTTTGATCAGTTTTTGTCCTACTCTGCGATGCACTTGTCAGCCAGCCAATCGGTGGAGTCAGTCAGCCAATGTCAGAGGATGAACAGAGGCCTCGAAAGAGGTTTAAGTCTAAATTTTCATGAAAATTGGCTAAGTCTGGAATTCGCCTTAAGAGGTCAAAGTTGATTTTTCGAAAGAAGTTGACTGATGCGCCTTAACTTGAGTTCTGACTTCAGTTAGACTGAATGATTTATGGGTTGTCATCTTCAGTTCATATATTGGCATGTTGAGTGATCTTTCAGTTCGCATGTCGAGTTAACTAGTTTGCATGTCTAGTTAATAACTTTGCATGTTGAGTTAACTTGTTTGCATGTTCACTTAACTGAAGATTATGCTTGAAAATCAACTTAAGTTTGCATGCATGGCGCAATTGGTGAAAATTTTGTGAAGTTGGCGCTTCATTCATTGTCAACTAGAATTTCTAAAAGGGACACCATATTTAAAGCATGAATTTAGTCTTTGTGAAGTTGGCGAATTTTCCTTTGAATGTCAACTGAAGTCTTAAAAGGGACGCCATATTTAGAATTTTTGAAGATTTAAAGCATGAGCATGAAGTGTGGCGAATTCTTGTTGTCAACTTCAGTTCTGAAAGGGAAGCTTTAATTCTTAATTTTAAATTTAGTGAATTTTTGAAGTATGGCAAATTCAACAAGGATTGTCAACTGAAGTCAAATTCGCATGTTGCTTTAAATAAATTTGCAACTAAAGATTGAAAGGGAAACCCTAAAGCATGATGCTTTATTTAGCTTATTTTAGTTTCAGTTAACTAAAATTGAGGTCCAATCATAAGCCAAGCGTCATTTTTTAAGGTTTAATGCTTTGTACGAATTTCAAAGATGAAAATCTATTTATTCAAGCATTGGCGTCCATTATTTCTTCATCTCAAGCTTTGAAATATTCATTCTTCTTGAGCGAGCAGCAAGTTAAAGGTGCTACAGGTGTCAGAATTCAGCGTTCTTCATAGCAACGGATTCAGATTGTTTAGAGGAAGAAGATTACAGACTTTATTTTCACTTTGCATGCAGGTTTTATCAAGTTCCAAAAAGAGATTAGCAAATGTTTCAGAAGCAGAACAAGCAAAACTTTCTATCTTCTGTCTTATTTCTTCTATTTCTCATCTTAGGTACTTTCTTCGCATGTCAAAGAAATTCAACATATTTTCAGAGTTTGATCATCTGGGTTCGCACACTTCAGTATTTGCAGCAAAACCGATGTCTTAGATTTTTTCGAGAAAATTGCCCTGTAGTCTTCATTCTAAAGCTCTATGCTTTTTTCCGAGAATTTCTTTGCATGTGGTCCTGAAACACATTTTTTCGAGAATCAAGCTATCTGGGTTGTCTTAGAATTTGATTATGCACAAAACCCACGTTTCAGAAAAACTTCGAAAATTTCTCCTGCCTTAGGCTATTTTTAGCCTTGTCCAGAGGTTTTCAGTTTTTCCAGAAAGTTGTCCAAGTATATTCGACTTTACAGTCAAAAGTCTTCATTTTCAAAATGCAGTTCAATCTCATTGATTATAAGATCAAATCAGCCCTTATGCATAATTTTGTCAAAACTTCAGATACAGACCTGAATCATGTTTATCCAGTGGCTAATCTGAGCAGTCTGGAAGGTGTTAGCAGCAATTCGTTGAGGAATCTTGAGCGTTTTGGATTGCTAGCAGCAACATCTATTCCTGTTACTACTTTTGATCTTGAGTTCGTTCTTGCTTGTATCAAGCATTATGACTCATCTTCATGACAAATCAGATCAGTTGATGGGAGGGTTGTTTGTAGTCTCAAACTGAAGGATATAGAGAATTGTTTTGCTATTCCTCTGCATTCAGATAATTTCACTGTGGTTATTTCAGCTAGTCTCAGAAAGGCGAATAAAGATGTCAGAGAGGGCATGCATATAGTGAAGGAAAGTGGCAGAGAACTGAAGAAACAGACTTTTGTTTTGGATAGTATCAAAGTGCCTAAAGACAGAGTGATTGATGAGTTCTTGGTCGAAGTGTTAGACCGAGATGACATGGAGTGATCTGCTAGTTGGAACCTGCAGTTAGTTTCGAGGGTTGAGTCATGAGCAGTAGTTAACTCGACTTTCAGTCTTGAGTTTACTTGCTGACTTCACACATGCTTATCTCTTCCTTGGAATTATCTTCACAGGAGTTAGGGTTAGGGTTTCCAGTTAACTGAAGGTAGTGTCCAGTTAACTTTGCTTTAAATAAGGACGTGCATGCTTGCACATTGTCCATTTAGGTTAGATGTATCGGTTAACTGATGGTAGTTTTCCAATTAACTGTATAGTTTACTTTATTAGGGTTTAGTAATAAATCTTGCATGCATTGCAAGACTGTAGTTGACTCAAGGTGATTTTAGGGTTCCCTACACCTTTCGATGTCTATAAATAAGAGCTTTTGCTCATTTGTAATTAACTTTTGCACGAGAGAGTAATATATGCTGTGCCTACCTTGCCCTCAATATTGCTCATTCTGTATCTGTTCATGCGCTTTTGCTGTTATAATGAATTGTTATGCCACATAGCGTTTCATGCAATTGTGATGGTGAATTCTTTCATTAGTTAGATCAAATCTGTTTTTGTGTTCAATAAGCTTGTGCAGATTGAGATGATAGTTGCGCCACCTTGCCTTCAAGTAGAGAATCTGCGCTTGGTTATCGTATGTTGTTGTGAACAATAAACTTGTTTGGATTGAGTTGATTGTTGTGCCACCTTGCCTTCAAGTTGAGAATCCGTATTCAGTTTATCGTGTGTTGTTGTTACCAATAAACATGGTTAGATTGAGTTGATAGATGTGCCACCTTGCCTTCAAGTTGAGAATCTATACTCGTTTATCGTCTGATAGTCAAACCCTGCTCCGTTTTCTCATGCTCTGTTTTCTTGAGGAAACTGGATAGATTTTAATTAATTGGCATAGTTGTAGTTAGTAGTTTGCAAAACCAGAAAATACTCAGCTGCAATGTATATAGTTTTCGAGAAAGCCTTGTACCTCTACAGCTGAAACAAAAAGACAGGATTTAGTTTAGTTTATTTTCCTTTGCAAGTACTTTTGTCAAGCACAATGAGGGAGCTTCCCCTCCTAATTTGAAGAGCACTCATTGCGTAGTGTGCATAGCTGTCCGTACCAACTCTTACTCCAGAGGTGCTAGTTGTTATGGCCAAATATTGATCCTCTAATAGCCGCCATCTCAATCTCGTCTATGCCAAAAAGGAAGTTATCGATTCTATTATAAAAGCCCAACACTGTGGTTAGAGAGAGGTGTGAGTCATTATACTGGCTGCATGAGCTGCTTCATATGGCAACAACATTGTATGTCATCACCTTTGATAAGTACTAGAATTGATACACCGTCTTTCAGGTTAGACGTATTATTATATGGATTTATTTATATTAATCCAGTCATTGAATTAACCTTGAAAGAGCTCTGTTTGTATCTGAGTTTAAATGTCACTTCCAGTTAATATTAGTTTTGGCATGGTTTGCGAATGGGTGTATGAGCATTTCCAGGATAGTGATAAATATATGCTTGGTTGTATTAATCACTCAATAATATTATTGAAGGCCATTTTACTGTTAAGAGCCTAATATCTATTTATTCTGTGGGTATGAGATATACAAGTCTGCAATGTATATTGAAATTGGTTGGAAGTTGCGATGGATCTTGAGTTACAAGTACTTGTTTATTTTGCTTTGCATATCTAAAGATAAACCATGTTAGATTAACAAAGCAAACTAGTTTGACAAACAACATTGTCAAACTTGGGTAATTGTTATAATCTTGGTCCAAGGGGGTCAGGGTTATTACAGTAGTATCAGAGCCATTATCCTGCCAGCCTGAGGGTATAAATCAGTTTGCTTCAGCTACAACTTACATCAATGGCTAGAATTCAGAATGGAAGATTGTTACCTACTCTCCTTCCTGCCTCACCAACAAAAGAAAAGAGGCCCAACTTGGAGAAACTATTAAAAGACCTTGGTCAATCACAACAAAAGATAAATCTTGATTTGCAGCATCTTGGAGATTTGCTTTCAAGAAAATTAAGGCACTTCAATGACTCATTCACACCTACAAGTAAAGGAGCTGATGATCTATTTGCACAAGAAGAGGATAGAAAAACTACAAGGGAGGTTTGCAAAAATCTTTGAGGAGTTTGAGAAACATGCCGATGTAGTATATGAGGATAAAAGGAAAGAATTTTGTAATGATTCTACTGAGACATCATCATCCTTACAAGAAGAATCACATGAGGAGAATGTTAGCTTGGAGATGAACATTGGTATTGATAACTTTGATGAAGGTACAGATTCTAATGATGTGCCCTTGTTTGATCACAACTCTGTCCAAATGCACATGGTTGATGATTATAATGCATCCACAAGTGAGATGGCTGATTTTAATATTGACAAACTTTATACACATGAAGAAAAATCAGAAAAGTTAGTATATGGCAGCCAAGGTCACTTTGATGATTGGGAACAAAGGCCTTTTGTATTGGAAGATTTGGAAGATCAAGTTATGGTAAAGGAAGAAAACATAGCGAAAGTGTTATTGAGGATGGATAATACTCATAAACACATTGAAGACCTCATTTGGACAGCCCAAATTGAGGAGAGGCAAAAAGGAATGGTAAATGGTATTACTCATACACACTTGCACTCTATCAAAGAAGCATTGGAATTAATGAAAGATGACTATTTGCAACTGCTTAGGGATAGAGACATGGCTGTCAAGTTGGTGGAAGTCAAAGATAGGGAGATTGTTGATCTTTGCGTTCAATTGAGTAAGGCTCATTACTCAATGCACAAAACAAAAAATCAGTTGCAGCCACCTCTCAAGAGCAAAAAGACAATGAAAGAGGTATGGAAGAGCTTCATAGGGATGAATTTGTGAGTTGTGAGGATCAAATTGCTTGTGAAAGAACAAGGTGCAGCCATGAGATTGATGCTACACTTGGTGAGTTTCCAAATCTGGAAGAGGTGCATGACATTCAAGAAGTCACCAATGACAGGGACAAAGAATTACTTTGCAGCCTTGGGACAGCTGTAGATGATAGAGAGACATGCAATATTCAGACCTTTGAACCAGCAGTTGATGAAGAGCAATCCTCATGGGTGGATGAATTTGAAAGCACTACAAATATACTTAACGAAGGGCCTGATTTTCAGTGTTTGGGAAGCAACTTTCTATCTCCATTTAAGTATGAGATGACAAGTCTAAAGTGAAAGCAACTAGATGTTAACTATCATAGCATCCAAGATGAAGATCTTTTTCAGACATTACCACTTCTTATCACATGGGAAGGACCTAGCAATGAAGAAGTGTTTAAGGATTCCAAAGATAACATAGAGAGGGCAAAAGTAGGCAGTTCGAAAAAATGAATGAAGAGTGGATACAAAGAGCCAAGAAAGCTACGCTTGTGGCTGCCCATGCAAGGCAACACCTACAACAAGTTAAAGAACAAGTCAAACACTTGGATCTAGCAAGACGACAACGGGAAGCCTACCTTAGGTTCCCGTTTCTGCAAAATGAAGATGTTATAGAGGTTGAGCATGACATGAACAAGCCTCTTATGACAGCCAAGCATAAAGAACAATTAAATTTGTATGAATCAGAAAATTCATATCTTGCACATGATGGTAGTTATTGGGTTGATGGGACATGTCATTTGCAGGGCTTAATGAAGACTCCAATCATGATGGAACCAAATAAAAGTATGCCTATATGTCTTGAACCAGTGAGTAGTGTTATGGACACATGGGTGAATGAGGCCAATTCTGAATCAGATTTGAGTGAAGATCAAACCATTTTTGAGGAACTTTATGAGTCTACTTATGACTAAACTCAACCACATTATAGAGATGACTACTTATTGGAGATAGCTATCCTAATGTTAGGACTTGAGACAAATGTCTTGGAGGCATTTGGTCATGAATGGTATACACATGAGAGGGTTGTGCTTTAGTTGTGTGAACCAAGGTGCGATAAGCATTGGTTTTTTGTGCATCCATTATTGATGGGTGGCTGTCTTGTATTGATGAGTATAGAGTTTTCATGATTTACATGGAGAATATCAGCTGTGTGGATAGTTTGGAGTGGATGGAACCACTACTTCATTGTTGGTGATTGGAGTGAGATCGAGTATCCATCATCATATGCTCTTGGAGACACTATTGGTATTCTCATTGGGGTGATTTTAAGTGGGTTTGATGCAGTTCTGATTTATACCAGCAACATAGGATGGAGTGGTATATTTTTCTATACACATATGGTGGATACTTGTTACATCTCTGTGATATCGTACCAGTTTAGGTAGAGAGTCAATGATGATCCTATGGTGAGATACATCTATCTTTCCACTTTCAGCATGGGTCCTAGATTAATTTGGGAGCTAGGGATTTTCTTAATGGATGGTGTGCTTCACAAGTTGCTGCAACATGATAGGGTGTCTTTGTTGATACATTGTTACACATGGATCTTGATGAGTTGCTTCCTATCTTGTGGTTTTATGACATGTATATCAGAGTGGAGCAACGGATTGGTATGTGATTGCTTGGGACAAGCAATCTTTGGGAAGGGAGGACTGTAATGTCTGTTAGTTTTAGATCAGAAATGTAAGCAATTAATAATGCAAAACATAAGTCAAATGAACACAGCAGTTTACCTTGGGAAAACCCTCCTCGAGGGAGAAAAACCTAGCCAAAATGTATCTCTTATATATTTAATGAAGAGAGCAGAAATCTGCTTACCAGAAATCTGCTTACAACTGGGCCAAACTCTAGGCCGATTTGATATAATGAAACACAACACCTCTCCTAGATGTGAATACACAATTTCTATGAATTCTCTTTGATATCGATTTGCTCTAAGCAGATGATGATCTGCTATAGATATGCGAACTCCTTGATAAGTGCAAATTGACTTGAGAATGAATTAATTGATGATCAAATGGATGATCATCTCCTTCTATATATACAATGCAAGGAGACTCTTCACAAGCAAGGCGACTCTTCACTTGGTCGGCCTCTTAAAGAAAATAAAATATTAATTATTATAAGGCCGACTTGCCTTAACAATTATTTAATATTCTCGAATTAGAGAGAAAGATATCTCCTGTCACTTTTACATCAACACTCCCTCTTAGCTAGGGAGGTATCTTTTTCAGATATCCATGTCATGGAGTCTCTCGACATGACACCCACAATGGCTGCACCCATTTGTGGAAAAGAGTTCATCACAGAGTCCCTCAACGTGATATAGTCATGGAGTCACTCAACATGATGTCCACCATGGCTACTCCCATGTGTGGAAAGAAACATGTGCACAAGTGCCCATCACGGAGCCTCTCGACGTGATGTCGTCATGGAGTCTCTCAACATGACGTCCACCAAGGCTACTCCCATGTGTGGAAAAAACACAAGTACAAAGGGTTCATCGCAGAGTCTCTCAACATGATATCGTCATGGAGTCTCTCAACATGACATCTCATCTCAGTCTCAGAGATGAACAAGGGCTCGCACCTCATATTTCTCCGTTTCAGAGAAATATACACTACAAGGGCTTTCACCTCATATTTCTTCATCTCAGAGAAATATACATTACAAGGGCTTTCACCTCATATTTCTTCATCTCAGAGAAATATACACTACACAAATCTTCATGATGATGTGACTCCCTCTGAAGCTCCAATTACTTGCATCAACCTCCTGACCTCCTTGTCCAATGTTGCCTTTGATGGTTTGTCAAACTCCCTTTGAATGTTGTTTCCTCCACTTCGAAGAAACTGATCGACTTTAGAATAAGAAACCTTTTGAGTTGACTTTAGAACTTGGCTCCTTTTGAGATGTCCCTATATCAATTTCCGCAGTAGAAACAAGTGTGGATCTTAATTTGCAACCTCGAGCAAAGTGACCATACTTGTCACACCTGAAACATTGAATGTGAAAGAGATCCTTCTTCTTCTTCAGTTCTGGGGTAGAATCTGATCCTCTGTCTCTATTTCTCTTTCTTCCTTTGCCTCTTTCTCTAGAAGTATGCGTAGCAAGAACTTTATTTTCTACATCATGATAGTTTCGCCCAATTCATCTTGCTGCCAACCTGGACTCTTCTTGAATACAATCAACTCGAAGACGATCAAACTTGGGCAACTTGGATCTCCCACTGATGCTATGAATAAAGGGTTCCCAAGATTGGGGAAGACCATTTAGTGCCAACATAACAAGATCTCTGTCTGCAATTATATCCCCAATAGCACTCAATTGATCTCTTAAATTAGCAATCTTCATAAAGAATGAGATGACTGAATCTTCTTTATCCATTTTTACATGGTGAAGCTGTTGTCTCAAAGCAAGGGCTTTGCTGGTATTGTTGATCTCATACAATCCTTTTAGAGTATCAAACATTTCTTTAGCTAACTTCAACTTGGAGATGATTGGTACTAGGTGATCCATCACAGAGTCTATCATGATCTTTCTAGCCTTCGTGCCATTTTTCTTCCATTGGAGTTTCTCAGTATCATCGGAAGGCTCAAGCATATCACTTTCCACAAAATCAAGAAGATTATTCTCCTCTAATGCAATGAGTACCCTGGGTTTCCAAGAGTTGAAGTTTGTGGCTCCATCAAGTCTATCTTCTACCTTGACACCAATCACCATCTTCTTTTTCTACACAAATTCACCTTCAAAAGATCTGCCCTTAGGTCTGAAATAATTTGCAACCTTTTGCCTTCAAGATTTGCCCTAGATGAAAAGTTGACTTAACTGCTTAACAAATCTGATCAAATCTTTTCTTAGACCCGCTCTGATACGATGTTAGTTTTAGATCAGAAATGTGACAAATTAATAATGCAACACATAAGACAAATGAACACAACCGTTTACCCTGGGAAAACCCTCCTTCTCGAGGGAGGAAAACCCAGCCAAAATGTATCTCTTATATATTTAATGAAGAGAGCAGAAATCTGCTTACAATTGGGCCAAACTCTAGGCCAATTTGAAATAATGAAACCCAACACCTCTCCTAGATGCGAATACACAATTTCTATGAATTCTCCTTGATATCGATCTGCTCTAAGCAAATGATGATCTGCTGTAGATATGCGAACTCCTTGATAAGTGCGAATTGACTTGAGAACGAATTAATTGATGATCAAATGGATGATCATCTCCTTCTATATATACAATTTAAGGAGACTCTTCACAAGCAAGGCGACTCTTCACTTGGTCAACCTCTTAAAGAAAATAAAATATTAATTATAATAAGGCCGACTTGCCTTAACAATTATTTAATATTCTTGAATTAGAGAGAAAGATATCTCCCGCCACTATTACATCAACAATGTCCTCGATTGCCAAGTAGCCACCTTGGGAGTAAATTAATTAATTAAATATTAAATTGTCCTTAAATAATATTTTAGACATTAATATTTAATTATTAATCCTTTATCAAGTAACTTTATCAAAAGAGAAATATTAAATAAGTTACTTTAATAAAGTAAAATATTTAATAATAAAATATTTAGTGGATTATATTGGTGGTGGAATTGAATGGAAAGGTATCTATTGGAAAATAATTAGCGAGAAGATTTTCGGGAGCACAACTTTCAGAAAATCGACGGATACCCTCGAATTTGTGGATTGGACGGAAACCGACTCCATGTGCAAGTAGATTCATCTTGGAATTCGCATAGTGATACAACATAGTATAGCAGATTGTTCGAAGTCAGAGGTTTGGGAAAGATGAATTTCGGTCTTTTGGTTTGATATTACAATTTGTAAGAACCCTAAGTTCTCCCAACTGAAATCCTATACTGTTGAAAGTTGATTGCGGGAATTATGTTTGATTGTTTTTTTTGGTTTTGTGATTTTTTGTTGTTTTTTTAATATATTTGCTTTTTTTGTAATATAATGCTAGGCATAAAGAATGATGAAGGAAAAATACAAACTATAGAAAATAAATAAATGATTGCTGCAAGTAAGATATTCTTTATTTGATTATTCTTTGAAAGCCTTTACAACAAATGTGATGTCCCCGCTCTAGTCAGTTCTCGGGAACAGTGTGTTAGCCTTTTCTTGGACCTTTGTGGGCTAGCTGGTTTGGTTAGAGGGTCAGTGATGTTTTCTGGAGGAGTTGATCGTTCTTGTTTCCAGAGGTCAGTGATTGGTTCACAGCAGGTGTTAGCAGTTCAGGAGTTGACAGCTTCTGACGACACAGAGATATATGGAGTTTCGAGGAAGTTATGCTTATTTTAGTGATTTAAGTTATTAATTAACTTAATATCTTATTATAAAGTCAAAATTGACTTTATTACTTTATATCACTTAAATATTCATAAAAAAGGTGATTTTAAATTAAATCATTATTACATTAAGTGGGTGCCAAGTATTTAAGTCAAAACTATTGAAAATGACTTAAATGTGTTTTAAAAGATTTAAAACTTAAAAAGGGCGTATCTTCTTGGAAATGCGTGCCTTTTGAGATATAAGGCATTTTGGGCAATGAGAAATTCATTCATGATTATTTCGACTTTGCCTTTGAGGTTTTCTCTGTGCTTTCCTCTGTGATCAGGGTTTGTGCAACATTTCCATTGGAGAACGATATCTCTTCGATGTTGAGCATTTTTGAGACTGTGAGAGACCAGTCGAATTAGTGCAACTGTGAGGGCTTCATTCAGAGGTTCTACATGATTCTATTAGAGTTTTATCATTCAGTATTTACTTGATTGCAATAAGGAAGGGGGTTTCTTTATCAGAGGCGCCATCTTCAACAGATCTCAGTTTTCAGCTTGTTCTTTGGGTTTCTTCCTTGGCCGTACCATTTACCTTGAAATTTGTGCCTTCTCGGAGGATGGCGTGTGAAGCTAGAAGCTAGGGCGCTTTCTTTTTTATTCCTATTTGAGCTTCATTCTTGGCAACTACCTCTATTAGCCCATTGTATCCTGTTTCAGAGTGGGGAAAGTCAATTCTGGAGGCTAGGCGTCCATTTATGCTAGTTTTCACCATTCTTGGCTGGCGAGTTGGCTTACTTCTTTAAATAAATAATCTGGAAGTATTCTGGTATGTTTATCACTTGTGATCTATTTGTTACTGTTAAATAATACCTTCTGCATTTCCATTATGTAGAAAATAGCTCAGTTTTTCAGTTTATGAGCTTTTATATGATGCGCCCCTTCTCTTCTGTCTAGAAACTCTCTTAAAAAACTAAAAAACATAATAAGATTTAAGAAAAGTACAAGGGTTTGAGTTGTGAGCTAGCAGGGTTCATCACAACAAAGCATACCCATAATGCTGGAAGAGAATTAAATAAAAAAACCCTAAAGTTGTTGGCAGCAAATGCTAAGTCTGATAAGGTGTCGAACTGCTGCAAACAAGAGTTAATCCACATTCAAAACTTAATGAAATGCCTTCATGTATATAGCCGCCCTTGAACATGAGAAGATAAGCCCAAAAGACAAGGCGCCTAGGTCAAGAGAAGACATGCCTTAGCTGAGAATGGTATGGCAGCCATGAGAGAGGACGGTATGGCCTTTGGAAAAGTGTGCCAATGATTTATAAAGGCAGCCTCAATGATGTTTGTTCTTTTACAAGAAATCTGCTTGAAAAACCCTTTATAATATTTCTCCAATCTGCTCAAACTTGACTCCTGGATGAAGCCAATAGTTAAGCAATCTTCAGCTGATAGTCTCACAACCTCAGAATGCTGATACACTGAAGAAGCTAGCTCTCCAATGCCGAAAAGCTCCGAAAAATGCAGAAACCCTCGTTTCTCTTCTCCAAACGCCAAAAGAAGTCATGAAATAAAGTTATCAAATGCACAATGAATGAGTTGACCTTTCTTGGCTTGTCTTCTATACTTCTTCAAAAGTTCGATTCCCTCCTTTTTCCTTTTTGATCATTTAAAATAATATAATATTTGCACTTTGGAATTACTAAATAATCTCCTTGAAGTTGGCCCAAACTTATTAATTAAAATGGCCCCGTTTTAATGATGAATGGACTCTTAAGTCATAAAGTGCAAATATAATGTTATAATATAACATTAAAATATTGATTATTATTAAAGTCACCTTTAATAATAATTAAATGTTATAACTTAGGCAAAACTCCTTAATTTATCAATCCAACTGAATATTGGAATTGACACTGCCAATATATCCCATTCAGGTGCCCTGCTATAAATAGAAACCCTGACTGAATGACTTACTATAAATAGTAAGTATGACAAAATGAGTCCTGAAATCTCTGCAAAGGCCAAACTTGAAACTTACTGAACTCTGGAGAAGAAATAAACCATCCACTAGGTATCTGCCTCAAAATACCCTCTATCCATAATCATTAGCCTATGAGGGTCAACTGATAGGCTAATCCTGCTGAGAACTGATGTCTAGCTAGAAGGGGACATTACACAATTTCAGGTATTAACTAGTGTTCCAGGCTGGAAAGAGATCGTAATGTTTGGATTATTAGTGGTTTATACATATGTGGGCGGCATATTACAGTTTGAAATTCCTTTAAATGTATTCCCAACGGTAGAATTAATGTTTGAAGGAAACACAATATTTACAATTTAGAGAAGACAAATATAGTGAAACGTGGCCATTCTTGGAATATTCAACAGCTGCCTCCTTTGCAGAATGAATAGCCGATAAAAACAAAAGAGTGCCATGCTATAGGAATCGTGGGTTTCTACCACAGCGGATACCAAACCAAGCTGCATTCTATGTTAGCCGCTAATCAAGGTGATATCATGGAATTTCATATTGTTCCAACGCAACCGTCAAGGCTGGAAAAGAAAAAGAAATGATTCAAACCTCCCAATACTTGGTGTATAATCTAAGGAATTAATGATGCAGGTATTCTCGTTATTAGCTAGTGTGGTAGCCACCACATGTTATTAAAGAAGCCAACATGGAAGTCGGGTTGGCAATGGTCGTGGAAAAAGGAGGTCGTGGTGAGAATTAATAACAATCAATATCTTATTCACTCAGCCGCCCATGATAATGATAGTCAATGTTGATGAAGGAATTCGTAATTAATTGAAAAGACCAATTTTAGAGTGATCGCCAGCCATTGAATAAATCAATATATTATTATATTGGAAGATGGTCGTAGGAAATATTGGCAATACATCGTGATTATGGCCAAATATTGATCCTCTAATAGCCGCCATCTCAATCTCGTCTATGCCAAAAAGGAAGTTATTGATTCTATTATAAACGCCTAGCACTGTGGTTAGAGCAAGGTGCGAGTCATTATACCTGCTGCGTGAGCTGCTTCATATGCTTCAACACTGTATGTCATCACCTTTGATAAGTACTAGAATTGATACACTGTCTTTTAGGTTAAAAGTATTATTATATGGATTTATTTATATTAATCCAGTCATTGAATTAACCTTGAAAGAGCTCTGTTTGTATCTGAGTTTAAATGTCACTTCTAGTTAATATTAGTTTGGCTTGGTCTGCAAATGGGTGTATGAGAATTTCCAGGATAGTGATAAATATATGCCTAGTTGTATTAATCACTCAATAATATTATTGAAGGTCATTTTACTGTTAGGAGCCTAATATCTATTTATTCTGTGGGTATGAGATATACAAGTCTACAATATATATTGAAATTAGTTGGAAGTTGTGATGGATCTTCAGTTGCAAGTAGTTGTTCATTTTGCTTTGCATATCCAAAGATAAACTATTTTAGCTTAACAAAGGAAACTAGTTTTGGCTTGGTCTGCAAATGGGTGTATGAGAATTTCCAGGATAGTGATAAATATATGCCTAGTTGTATTAATCACTCAATAATATTATTGAAGGTCATTTTACTGTTAGGAGCCTAATATCTATTTATTCTGTGGGTATGAGATATACAAGTCTACAATATATATTGAAATTAGTTGGAAGTTGTGATGGATCTTCAGTTGCAAGTAGTTGTTCATTTTGCTTTGCATATCCAAAGATAAACTATTTTAGCTTAACAAAGGAAACTAGTTTGACATACAACATTGTTAAACTTGGGTAATCGTTATAATTGTGGTCCAAGGGGTTCAGGGTTATTACATTTGGTTAATGACCATGATACAAAGTGTCTCTCACACCTTCACAAGCCATCTTAAGACAATTGTGTTAGAGGCAAAATAAGTACCTATTCAAAAATAAAATAAAAATAATTAAAAACAAACTTTAAAGAAGAATATGTAATCAAATTAAGACTTAAGTTTAGAAAAATAAATTTCTAAGTAACTAAAGTGAAACTAAAACATAATTTTTTATATTGCTTCACTTACTTTAAGTAGCTCCAATTTTGAAATTGATCTAAAGATGCCTTGCAACATGTGGTGGTTGGTGATGAACATTCAAATTGTTAGTTTTATGATCAGATTAATGCACAGAAATTAATTCAAAAACTAGACACAATAACACAGCAGATACCCTGGGAAAACCCTCCTCTTGAGGGAGAAAAACCTAGCAACAATATATCTCTTATATATTGAAACAATACAATAATGATCTCCTTACAAGAGGCCGATATGCAGGCCCAAATACAAGCACCAATGAATGATGCAACACAGCAATACAAGAAGACAATTCGCTGATGAAAAACTCAGCCTCTAATAATATTGAACTGCCTTGAGAAGAAATCGCACATGTGATGGAGATCGAACTAGGATGAAATCTGAATGATCCACAATGAGGGATATCATCGAATATATATACAAATGGTGGGGAAAGGTTGTGACCTTTCAAGACAAGTTGGCCACAAGAGAGAATACATCTCATCTAAGAATTGTGACCCAAAGGAAGAAGGAAAACTCTAGAAAACCGCATCCTTATGAAGAATGAGGTCGGCCTCATTAAATTGCAACTCTTCATCCATCGTGCCTCTTCATTACAACATGTCGGTCTTAACAAATAAATGTAACTCTTCAATAATCCTGCCTCTTGAAGTCTCAATAAATTAAATAGCCATAGGCTATAATTTAATTTATCACAAGTAAGGAGATCGCTGGAGGAAGCAGCCCGACGCTGCTAATAACATCAACAGTCCCTCTCAGCTAGGGATGATACTTCCAACTGTACAAGACATATCACCTCATCGTGATGTCTATGACAATGGCTACAACCATATGTGGAAAAGAAAGATATCACCTCATCGTGATATCAGATATCACTTCAACATGATATCAACCATAATGGCTGCAACCATGTATGGTATGTACAAGTGTTCATTACTTATGTGATGTTGTCACCTCAACATGACTTTCGCCATGGCTCTCCCAGAGGGTGAAACACAAGTACAAAAAATCATCACGGACTCTCTCACGTGATGCTGTCATGGAGTCACACACATGACATCCACCATGGCTCTCCCAGAGGGTGGAATCAAGGGATTTCACCTCGAACTTCTCTCACAGAGAAGAACTCATTAACAATGGATTTCACCTCAAACTTCTCTCACAAAGAAGAACTCATTAAGGAGGATCACTGATACTGAGACTCCTTCTTAGTTAGGGCCGTATTTTCCGCCATACCAAGCTTATCTCGAAAGTACACAAACTTTATCCTAGAGAAAGGCTTGGTGAGAATGTATGCCGTCTGCTCATCAGTGTCGAAAGTGTTGATATAATGGTATTTGATCTCAACATGCTTGGTTCTGTCATGAAACATAGGATTGACAGAAAGCTTCACATAGCTCTGGTTATCACAATGAATGATAGTAGGCTCCATTGATTGTCCAAACAATCTTGCAATGAGCTTACGAAGCCACACTGCTTCTCGAGCTGCCACACAAGCTGCAATATACTCTGCCTCTGTTGTACTCAATGCTACAAATGACTGTTTCCTACTGCACCAGGAAATAACAGATCCCAAATTGAAGCAACATCCAAAGGTGCTCTTCCAATTAGTAACACTCCCTTCCCAATCAATATCAATAAAACCATACAGCTCCAAGTCCACATCTGAAGAATATTTGAACCCATATCCAACTGTGCCACACAAGTATCTCAGGATATGTTTTGCTGCAACAAGATGTATTTGTCTTGGTTCACACATAAACTGACTAAGTGCACTCACAACATAACAGATATCTGGTCTAGTGTTAATTAGATACATCAAGGACCCAATCAATTGCCTGTACATTGTAGGATCCACCAAGTCTGAATTTAGCTGCAGCCTCTTTTAACTTATGTAGGCTGGTCTCCATAGGTGTAGACATGGATATGCAATCCATCATGCCAAACCTCTTAAGTATGTCAATGGTGTACTTCCCTTGACTTAGAATCATCTCATTTGGCTTCTGCCAAACTTCTAAGCCAAGGAAGTAATGCATGAGCCCAAGGTCCTTCATCTCAAACTCAGAAGTGAACTCCTCCTTACATTTGAGAATAAGGTGATCTTCTCTAGTAAGAATCAAATCGTCAATATACAAAACCAATCAATGCTTCACCATCAATTACCTTAAAGTATAGATTTGAATCCACATCATTTTTAGAGAAGCCCAAACTTGACAAGTAACGATCAATCCTTTCATACCATGCACAAGGAGCCTGCTTAAGACCATACAAGGCCTTCTTCAGTTTGCAAATATGAGACTCCTTCCCATGTACCTCAAATCCATCAAGTTGCTCGATATAAACTTCTTCTTCGATCAAACCATTTAGAAAAGTTGTCTTCACATCCATTTGATGAATCTTCCATCCTCTAGATGCAGCAATGGCAATAATGGTTCTGACAAAAGTGTAGCGAGCAACAGGAGCAAATGTTTCTTCATAGTCAACTCCCTCTTTTTGTGAGAACCCTCTAGCCACAAATCTTGCCTTGTACTTCTCAATGTTCCCATTAGCCGCATGCTTGATTTTGAAGAGCCATTTTGAAGATACCACAGATGTGCCTTCGGGTCTAGGAACGATGTCCCAGACATCATACTTGAGAATTGACTGATACTCCTCATTCATAGCATCTTTCCAAACTTGTTGACTAGAAGCTTCCTCAACACTGGAAGGATCAGACTCAATAATCTGACTCATCAAAGCAACATAACTAGTGAACTTGTGAGGTCTCTTGCTTTCTTTGAAGGTTCCTCTTGGAGCTGCAAACCTTTCTGCCTCCTGCATTGTTTGCCTAGCCCAAAGAGGTCTTTTTCTCCCAATCACAATATCGGTATGCCCATCAGTAGGTTCCAAGGGCTCAACTGGATCAATGTCTTCCTTTGGATCTGAAATCTCCATCTAAATCTTAGGAGTATGGTCAACTTCCATATCCTGTGGAGACTCTTCATTATCAATCTCCATATGGGTACCCTTGGATCTCCTGAATGCAACATCTTCCTCAAATATGACATCGCTACTGATCTCCATCAACTTCTTACCTGGAATGTATATCCTGTAAGCTTTTGATGTTTCACTGTAGCCCACAAATATTCCCTTCTTGCTAGAAGGCTCCAACTTTGTTTTGTTTTCCTTTGGAATATGAACATAAACTGGACATCCAAAGATCCTCAAATGACTCACCTCTGGCTTCTTTCCAGTAAAGGCTTCTTCAGGAGTCATGTTCTTCAAGATTTTGTGAGGATTTCTATTCTGAACATAGACTGCAGTCCTAGAAGCTTCTGCCCATAGGAAGGTTTGTAGATCCTGGTCATGGATCATGGTTTTTGCTACTTCCACGATCGATTTGTTCTTTCTTTCTACAACACCATTTTGTTGAGGATTATAGGGAACACAAAACTCCCTATTGATCCCCGCTTCAACACAGAAATCCCGAAAGCTGCTAGAAGTGTATTCTCCTCCATTATCTGATCTTAGGACTTTGATTCTTTTCCCGGAAAGGTTCTCTACCTGAGCTTTGAACTCCTTGAACCTTTCTAACACTTCCTCAGACTCTTCAGTTTTCAAAAAATAAATCCAACTCTTTCGAGAGCAGTCATCAATAAAAAGAATGTAATACAAGAAACCACTCGAAGAAGGAACAGACATTGGACCACATAAATTAGAATGAATGAGATCTAGAATACATTTAGATTTACTTTCTCTACCATGAAATGGAGCTTTTGTATTCTTACCCATTGCACAACCTTTGCAAGTACCTTCATGCTCCTGGTTGAACTTTGGAAGGCCTGTAACCATCTTCTCCATGATAGGTAGAGCTCGAAAGTGAAGATGAGCCAATTTTTGATGCCACAGATCACACAAGCTTGAAGAATCATGAACTAATGCTTGAAGTGGACAAGTGTATAGCCTATAGAGGCTCTCATGTCTAACACCAATTACTTGAGCAGTCTTGAAGTTGGAATTCTTTGTCCACACAAGTACTTTGCCTTTGGAGAAGGCAACTTGATATCCTTTATCTTCTAAAGCTGAAATGGAGATGAGATTTTGCTTGATTCCTGGAACATAAAGGACATCACATAACTGTAGTGTAATGCCGAAATCCAAATGGAGATTAGAGGTCCCAATTCCTTTCACCGAGTAGCTAGCATCATCTCCAATAATGACTTGTTCAGTAGAATCTCTCTCCACCAAGCTTGATAAATGCTCCTTAAAACCAGTGATGTGTCGAGAAACACCACTGTCGATCAGCCAAGTGTTGGTGTCTGTAGGTACATTGCTTGACAATGCCGAATAGAACAAGTATTCACAAGAGTCCTTCTGAGGAGAGGCATCATCAACATTTGCAATGGTGGCCTGTTGCTTAGGCCTGGATGGACAATGCTTGGAAAAGTGACCATACTTGTCACATCTAAAGCATTGGACTTTGGATAAGTCTCTCTTCTTCTTGAATGCGGGAGCACCATCATTTCCTTTATCTCGATTCCTCTTGAAAAATCCTTTCTTCCCATCTTTTCCTTTCTTCTTTGAAGAGTGAGAGGCGAGAACATGAATATCTTCATTAGTTGAACTTTGACCAACGCCTCTAGCTACCAACCTTGACTCCTCTTGAATGCAGTCGGCCCTCAAACGATCAAACTTAGGGAGTTTGGATCTTGTACTGATTCCTTGAATGTAGGACTCCCATGATAAAGGAAGACCATTGAGAGCAAGCATGGTCAAATCCTTATCATCAAGCACATGACCAATTGTAGAGAGCTGATCTCTCAATTCCGAAATCCTCATGAAATAGGAAATCACTGTTTCTCCTTTTTCCATCTTCACATGGTGTAGTTATTGCTTCAGTACGAGTGCCTGGCTGCTGTTGTTGATTTCGTACATCTCCTCCAATGTTTTGAACATGTCCCTTGCCGTCTTCAACTTGGAGACAATCGGAACAATATGATCTTTAACGGAATCAACCAACATCTTCTTTGCCTTGATATCTTTCTTCCTCCACTGCAACTTCTCTTCTTCCTCCTCTGGTTCGGGAACTTTGGTCTCCACAAACTCAGCCAAATCATTCTCTTCCAATGTGAGCATGATTCTTAACCTCGATGATGTATAATTGGATGCTCCCTCGAGTCTATCCTCAATTTTAAGATCATTCACCATCTTGACTAAGATAGAGATAGACAAAGATATGAAAAAGAGAATAGAGAGTATCACTGCAATAACAAATCTGATCACGATCTTCTTCAAACCCGCTCTGATACCATGTTAGTTTTATGATCAGATTAATGCACATAAATTAATTCAAAAATCAGACACAATAACACAGCAGATACCCTGGGAAACCCCTCCTCTTGAAGGAGAAAAACCCAGCAACAATATATCTCTTATATATTGAAACAATACAATAATGATCTCCTTACAAGAGGCCGATATGCAGGCCCAAATACAAGCACCAATGAATGATGCAACACAGCAATACAAGAAGACAACTCGCTGATGAAAAACTCAGCCTCTAATAATATCGAACTGCCTTGAGAAGAAATCGCACATGTGATGGAGAACGAACTAGGATGAAATCTGAATGATCCACAATGAGAGATATCATCGAATATATATACAAATGGTGGGGAAAGGACGTGACCTTTCAAGACAAGTCAGCCACAAGAGAGAATACATCTCATCTAAGAATCGTGACCCAAAGGAAGAAGGATGACTCTAGGAAATTGTGTCCTTATGAAGAATGAGGTCGGCCTCATTAAATTGCAACTCTTCATCCATCGTGCCTCTTCATTAATAAATGTAGTTGATGTCTCTTCTTAACAACATGTCGGTCTTAACAAATAATTGTAACTCTTCAATAATCCTGCCTCTTGAAGTCTCAATAAATTAAATGGCCATAGGCTATAATTTAATTTATCACAAGTAAGGAGATCGCTGGAAGAAGCAGCCCGGCGCTGCTAATAACATCAATACAAATCTCGTCAGCCTTTGCATACTACTTTTTAATTCAGTCAGTTTTGTTCCCAATCTTTTATAGTAGAAGATTGAGGAAGTGGACAACACATATCAAAAGGATTTGTGAATAAAATTCCTCAACCAACACACCAACAACTCTACAATTTTTTCTATTGTCCATTATGACTTGAACAACATTATGATGTCCCACTTCCTCAATGCTTGTGATGAGGATATTAGCAGTAATTTAGCTTTCTTTCACCTCCCCCTCAAAATCCATGACTCTCAAAAACATTGCTCCTTTAGGGAACACTACAATGACATTGATCAAGTGCTGATTTTTAGCATTCTTCAATTCACGAAACAATGGACACCCCTGTCTCTGTTCATGAATCCCTTATGGGCTTCAATGACTCTTCTACAAGTTTGATCTCATTTCGCAATAAGTTGCCATGCATCTTCTTATAACCTAGGCCCCTATACCCTTATGGAGGCTCATTACTTTTTCTCACCATTTCTTACTAATATGGTAAACAAACAACATTGAAAGCCAACTCATTTGCATAAATACATCTTGCTATGTGTTGATTGACAATGTCAAGGCTCATTTTGAATTGTCATTTTCAAAGGTCTCATTGGTCTCTTATTTGTAAGGGGTTGTTTTTCAAGTGTGGTAAAAAATAGTTGGCTCTCTACTGTAGCACTAGGATTAGATGGGGTATATGGGCCTTCATTCTTTGAGATCTTCTCTTTGATAAAGGATGATTTGCACTGCAACTTGCTATTTTATTTGCTTGCTCCTACTAAATAATATATGCTATCACTTGCTCTAATGGCAAAAGTGCACTAGGCTTTCCAAGGCAAGCTTTGATGTCTTGTCTAAGAATGCCACGAAAATGGGCTTTTACCTGATTAAATGAACATGAATACTTGATATCATACTCCTTACAAATCAAAATATTCCCCCCACCACTTGGAATTGGTTGTATCATATCAACATACTTCCAAAGAGAACTTTGGTTTGTTTTGAATTTAGGATGGCTTTTGAAGCTAGAACTAGCTGCCATTATAATTCCTATGGCAAGAAATCTTATAAACAACAAGTCTTATATATATAAACCTAAATCTTTTAATATTTTAAGCATAGTGATACATTCATAGAAAAATGAAAGGAAAACAAGAAGTTGAAAATAAAACAGCATGCAGAAAAAAAAAACTTAAACCTCTTTGCAAAAATCTTCTTCTATGCTCTTCTTGGTATCTAATGGACACTTGCACATGTGTAAGAATAGTATTTGAACCGCTTTGGAACCTTTAATGATCAATCTAGAGCTCTCTTTGTGTAATGACAAACAAGAATGAGTGTTCAGAAAAAAGGAATGGTATTAGTCTTTTGCAATCAAAATGAGCTAAAATGCATTTGTTTTAGTGTTATAAATGCTTTACTTGGCATTTATAGGGCTAGGGATTTACTTTAGGGTTTCATAGTCAAAGTCAAAGGTGAAAAATTAATAAAAAAACAAAAAAAATTAAAAAGCCATAAAAAAATAGGCAGGTTTGTTTTGGTTCTGTTGGATCCTCAATAGGTTCGCCTTTGATAATATCAAGAAAAGGTTGAGGATTACAGCCTATTGACTTGGAAAGATTGATCTAGAATCACAATGGATTGCCGACATGGGGAGACATTGTTTGACAAAGACTTGGACATCTTAGAGAAGGTGTTTGATGATTGTGACGGCAATCAAGTGCTAGTAAGCCAAGACATTAGAGCTTCAACACTAGATTTTGTAGCTTTATAGGTTTCATTTTGTTACTTTGTAGTATTATGTTCTTATTTGCAAGTTACTAAGTTGTAATTGATAGTCTAGATTCAAACTTTGAGAAATGCTTATTTCCCTATTTTAATGAATATTTCAGTGTTTTTTATTATCCTGGCTTTTTCCCAAGTTTTTCCTAATTAAATCTTGGGTAAGTGAATTCCATTTATACTTTGGTTTTCTGAATCAAGCCTAATTCTGAGTAATGCTACAATGGCTGTTGAAGAATGGAAGGAATCATTTCTTTTACAATTTCTTTTGGCTGCTTTCTTTGATCATTGGAACTCATCTGAATCAGGTACCCTTTATTTTATCTTCTTTAGCCTCCTATTATACTGTATATTTTTTTTCCAAAACCTTTTTGAACTTTGTATTTTTTAATCCTTTTCTTTTCTTGATCTCTGACCTGTACTCTCAAGAATGCAATATGTTGAGCTATTATTTTGTATGGAAGATTTCCCAATACCAAATAGAGTTTTAGGTTTCATTACTCTCCAAATAGATAAGTGGAACTGATTGCATGGAAATGAGCCTCAATCAACTTCTTATCTATCTACAATGACGTCTTTGTTTGATGAATATGTTATGTTTTCCCTATTATTTACCTTGAAAATTCATCTCTATTAGAAACTTTTGTTCTCAAACAATTTTTTTCTTGCAATAACAAATATGCAAAAATTTGCATTGATCTTATTTATCATGTTCTAATATTATCATGTATTTTCTAAACTGATAAAAATTATCTGCCATAAACTCATCTCAGTAACAAAAACAATCTAAGTGCTTAATGCTATATCACTCAAGTGTTTATTTACTAAAATTGATCAAAATATGAATGGGAAATTTATTGATATTTCTTTTGATGGAAATTTGCTTGTGTATACAATCACCAGGCGGTCCATTGAAGAGATTGTAAGATTATTACCAGGACCACATTCAGAACGAAAGCAGGTAGGTGAACTGACATAAATTTCCTTATTCATGTATGGTATTTTCTGATATTGAAATTGATATATTTTTCTAGACATGCTAGAGTGTAGGACTATCCATATTGTATTTCTCTTTGACTGCTTCCTTTGGTGGGCATGCAACTTTTGACATGGGATGGTGTTATGAAAAAGTCCCTGCAGGCTCAAGAAGAAGCTCCTGCAAGCAATGATATGTAAGTGTAGTACTGGGAATTCAGAAACCTAGTTCATATCCTCAGTAATGCCATCATTAACTGACCATGGTTTTATTTTTTTAACATCTTATGGTTGGTGAAATTTGATATTAAAATAATTCATTTCTTGCCCCATGTAAGTCATATCTTACTTATTTAAGTGAATATGATATAAGATAATGCATAAGCATGGAGATAACTCGTTAGTAAGTTTCAGGGAATCAATCTGTAGATCCTTTGCACTTATCATGCATGTGAAATTAATTGATCAGTTTTTTTTTATTACACTTTTATTATTTATTGAAGTTCTGGTGTTGTCGCAGTAAAGATTCTGTGATATGCATTCGTTCTTCCTATAAAATATGTCTAAATGTATTGTATGCACTTGGACATCTCTATCTTGAATGTATCACTATAGAGCTATCATTATATCTTGTCTTATTTTACTTATTCACGTATCTCTATTAAAGCACAATGTTCAATGAAAATTTTAAGTTATAATAAGGTAATGAGGTCTCTTCGAATATTTAATCATGTTTTAGTCACATATGGTGGCATACTGGTGATCATATTCAATCTATGCTACCTTTGTGACTGACTTATCATGTATTTACTCACATTGAATAGTATTTAGAGAGTTCTCCATTGATGTGAAAGCTAATTTTTATGTGGAGACAATATGCATTGCATTTAGATGTGCAATGAATGCAAATCTATCCATGTTATAATAATGAACATAGATTTTCACTATTTCAATTAGTTCTCCAGAGTCCATATAGATAGACAGCTTGCAGTTATAAGAGAGAGCTGGGACAAGAATATATTGTAGAGGGTTGGAATCTGGAACAACCTAAGCTTAAATACTTTGAGCAACAAGAAAATGTTTGCATGTCATTTGTTATATATAAAAAGATTAAAAAAAATCTGTTGCTAACTATGCCACAATCTTTTTCTATGTGCCCATTGCCAGTGTGACTTATGTTAGTTTTATGATCAGATAATTAAGGCAGAAATTTAATTCAAGATCAGACTCAATAACACAGCATATACCCTGGGAAAACCCTCCAACTTGAGGGAGAAAAACCCAGCAACAATATATCACTTATATATTGAATAATAAGCAGCAATTTGCTTTACAACAAGGCCAATAGCAAGGCCGATTATCAACACCTTACTAGATGCAATATAATATAATATCGATCTCCTTGAGATGATAAACTTCAACCCTCTTGAAGACTTCGATCTGCTGAAGGTAAGTGCGAACTTGAACAAGAATGAATGAATGATAGTGAAGAAGAGTGAGCGCCTATAAATGCAACATGAAGGTGGCTTCTCCAAGAGATGCGTCTCTTCTTCAAGAGGTCGGCCAATGAAAAGATATGTCTCATGAAGAGTGACGAATTCCACACGAAGTCGGCGACATAAATTAATTATTATTCAACATGAAGTGAAGCGCCCCTTCACTAAAGGATACCATCAATAAATAAATAGCTGTTAGGCTATATTTAATTTATTGCCTTATAGAGAAATCGTGGCTGGAAGTAGAGGCCCGTGGCTGCTAACATCAACAACTTAAAAATGTTATATTGATTTGTTTTCTCTAGAGATTATTGATGATGATAAATTTTCTATATCAGTGATTGCATCTAAAACTACTGGCAACTGTTTATTAGGGATCAATTGCTTTCCATCAATTTTGAAGATTGAGAATAACAATCAGTATTGGTTGATGAAATAGGGTTTAATTCTTTTTGCCATTGGTTTTGAAGCTTCTCTATTGGTACTTTGTTTTTGGGTAAAGATACCTATGCTCAAGGACTCTAGACTCACAAAAATCTGAGTGAAATGTGCAGCATTGATGGTAAAATCACCGTTACAAAACTAAAAAGGTATATTCTTATGCTAGATCAACATTCACTTTGTATCAGATCACAACTGCAAGCTGCTAAGTTCAGTTTTCATCCTAGACTTCACAAATTTACATCTTCACTTTTCCATGATTTAGAATCAGCTGTAAAAACTATAGTAGCTTTACATTTACATGGCATTGATATGGCAAACTGGAAGTGTTCTTGATGCACAACACTTGCTGAAGGTTTTGCAAATGGGGTAGGAAGCTAAGTGGGCTTGATCTTGGGGAAAAAACTCCATGGTTAAGTGTGTTTGAGTTGGAGTAGTGTTGGAGTGAGTCTCGATACTTTACCCTTGTGAGCATCACCTAGATTTAATGAGTGCTAAGTGGACCATTCATTTTCATGAGAGGTGGATTTGTGTGAAACTTCTACTCATGAAATACGGGTCAATGAGATTGACTAAAAAATAATGTAGTTGAATCTTATATAAATATCATAATTTGACAAATTGGGGAAAATACCTCCCACTTATCAATGTATGAGCTGAAGGGGCTCTATAATGAATGGTTCATGAGGCAAAACATTAGTTGAAGGTGTTGCAAATGGGATAGCAAATAAAGTGGCTTGATCTTGGGGGAAAATCTCCATGGTGAAGCGTGTTTGATTTGGAATAGTATTAGGACGGGTGACCTCTTAGAAGTCTCGATGCTTCACACCTTTGAACATCACCTAGATGCAATGAACATGTAATGTACTCAACTCAAATCATGAGGATTAGCAGCACATTGGCTGTCCTTTCCTTGGATTACCCAAGAGGAAGAGGATGTAGAGCATTGTTGGGTAAGTATGGAGTCTTTGGTTTGTATTATATTCTATTGTTAAGTTGTGTGCACATCTTTTTATGCAACTTAAGTGAACTTAAAGTCATTTTAAGTTGTGGGCATGTCTTTTTAGGCAACTTAAGTAACTCCTACCCATAAGACTTAAGTTGTCCTCCTTTTTATGTACTTTAAGTGATTTTAAAAAGCATGTGATAAAAAGGAAAAGGGGGTGTGGGTTTTCTAGGAGCTTATTTGTTCAGTTTTTAGGGTTTCAATGTGGAGCATTGGATTAAGAGGTGGTGAATCAAGGATGGAGATTAATTCATCTCTTTGAGAATTTTTAGGCTTCTTGTAAAGATCATTATGTGGTGAATTTTTTGTTTATTGCTGCTGTAACTTGGCTTAAGGTCTGAAACCCTTGAGTATCCCTGGTTTCAGAGAGACATATGGGCTGCCCCTAGTCAGAAGGGTGTGTTTCAGTGGAAGAGCTTTGGTTTTTGAAACCCTAGCACATCAATTTTCAGGGCTGCAATTGTCTATAAGGTTTGGAGGCCAATTTGGAGATAAAATTCAGAGTTGAAGGTTCAGTCTTGGAGTAACTTTAGCATAGTATTCCATATTTCTGCGCATTCTTGAGGACGGCAACAAAAAATCAGACGTAGTGCTGATTTATTTTGGGAGTTGATGCCATATTTGAAGACAGCTAGGGTTTGATCAAGGTCTGAGGTATTTTATGTTTAAATCTGCATACTTGTTTCAGTTTAATCTCAGAAAAATAGAAGAAAAATCATTGTAATGCATTTCTGAACTTTCTGGGCAGAAATAAAAGGATTTCCTATGCTTTTCCTAAGTTCAATATGTTGTACCCAAAACCAAAATTTTTGCTTCACTAAGGCATTTTGCTTAATTGAGTCTTAATCTTTGTTAAAGTGATGTTAGAAGGTCGTTTTTGGGGTTTTTAAATATGGAGTTGGTGTCAGTGTCATATTTGTCTGTTAGTGAAGTGTTTAAAGAAAAGTGAAAATTTGAAGGAAAATCATCAAAATTTTCTATCTCTGGAGAGGGGAGCACATTTTCAAATGGGCGCCCTATCTTTTAGGGGTCCAGATCCTGTTTTTAGGGTTTCTCACCTCCAGCAGACATTTGTCCGGCATCACGTCAGCTTCGCAGTGAGCTATCAAGTTTGTCAAATGGACCTGTTTCGAGCAAGTTACGAAAGATACAGCACAAAACAAGGCGAAAGCAAGAATTGGCTAACACTGGGAAAAAGAGCAGCTTTTGAAAAAGGCACCCATCTTTTTGAGGTGTCAAATGTAGGTTTTTGACTAAATGCCACCCAAGATGTTTATCTCACTTTTGTTTGAGCTTCGCGATGCATTCGTTAGTGGGTGAATCTGAGTTGCTGAAGTACTTGAACCTGAGGTCAAACGTAGGGTCAAATCTTAGTCAGAATATCAAAGAATGAGCAAAAGAGCACTTTTTCAAAAAGGCGCCTAAGCTTTTCAGGCCTTTAATGCTGTCTTTCTGGTGATATCAAATATTCAGTGTGTCCGTGTTACGCTCAGCTTTCTGTTGCCTGTCTCCGTCAGATCAGAAGATGACTCATCAACATGCAGTCAGAGTTTTTGTGTTATTCTAGTCAGTTCCAGAAATGGCTAAGTCTGGAGACAAAAGAGCAACCTTTCAAAAAGGCGCCCTTGTTTTTCACCCCTCAGATGATGTTTTCTGGGGAAATGTGCCTTTGCAGTTGTTATGCAGAATGAGGTCAGCTCCGCAATTAACCTGAGATCCAGTCCTGAAAATTGGTAAAACAAAAGTTATGAAGGAATTATTTTTCCCTTCGTACGAAATACAGAAGTCAAAATTTGACTAAGTCTGAGAAAAAGCGCAGCTTTTGAAAAAGGCGCTTGGATTTTTAAGCCTTCAGATGTCAATTTTATGGCATACAGTCTCAAGATATCTTTTGATCAGCTTTTACTCAGCTCTGCAATGCACCTGTCAGCCAGCCAATCGGAGAAGTCAATCAACCAGTGTCAGAAGATGAACAGAGGTCTCAGCAGAGGTTTTAGCTTAAATTTTCATAAAATTTGGCTAAGTCTGGAATTCGCTTGAGAGTTCAAAGTTGAATTTTCGAAAATGAGTTGAATGGACGCCTTAACTGGAGTTCTGACTGCAGTTAGACTAAACGATTTCTAGGTTGTCATCTTCAGTTCATATGTTGGCATGTGGAGTGATCTTTCAGTTTGCATGTCGAGTTAACTAGTTTGCATGTTCAGTTAACTATCTTGCATGTTGAGTTAACTTGATTGCATGTCCACTTAACTGAAGATTATCAGTGAATGTCAATTGAAGTTCACATGCATGGAAAATTTGGTTGCAATTGTGAAGTTTTTGTGAAGATGGCGCTTCATTGAGTGTCAACTGGAGTTCTAAAAGGGACGACTTGAATGATGAAGCATAATTTTGTGAAGTTGACACATTCTATAAAGAATGACAACTTAAGTTTCGAAAGGGTTGCTATTTTTAGCATAAGTGTGAAGTTGGCGCATTCACTTCTTGAAGGCCAACTGAAGTCTTGAAAGGGTCGCTATATTTGGAATATTTATTGCATGAAATATGGCGAATTTCTTATTGCTAACTTTAGTTATCAAAAGGGACGCCTTAGTTCTAATTTGTTAATCTAAAGCAAGTTTGAAGATGGCGAATTCAACAAGGATTGTCAACTGAAGTCAAAATTCGCATGAGGTTTTAAATAAATTTGCAACTGAAGATTGAAAGGGAAACCCTAAAGCATGATGCATTATTTAGCTTATTTTAGTTTCAGTTAACTAAAATTGGGGTCCAATCATAAGCCAAGCGCATTTTTCAAGGTTTAATGTCTTTGTGTGAATTTCAATGATGAAAATCTACTTATTCAAGCATTGGCGTCCATTATTTCTTCATTTCAAACTTCAAAGTCTACATTCTTCTTGAGCGAGCAGCAAGCTAAAGGTGCTACAGGTGTCAGAATTCAGCGTTCTTCATAGCAACGAGTTCAGATTGTGCAGAGGAAGAAGATTCCAGACTTTATTTTCACTTTGCATGTAGGTTTCATCAAGTTCCAGAAAAGAGATTGGCGAATTCTTCAGAAGCAGAACAAGCAAAACCTTCTATCTTCTGTCTTATTTCTTCTATTTCTCATCTTAGGTACTTTCTTCGCATGCCAAAGAAAACGACAAAATATTCAGAATCTGACCATCTGGGTTCGCATACTTCAGCATCAGCAGCAAAACCCACGTCTTAGAATTTTTCGAGAAAATCGCCCCGTAGTCTTCATTCTGAAGCTCTGTGCTTTTTTCCGAGAATTTCTTTGCATGTGGGATAAAATCACATCTTTTTGAAAATCTCATCATTTGGGTTTGTTCAGAATTCCGTTGTGCACAAAACCCATGCTCCAGATTTTCTCAAGAAAAATTGCCCCGAGAAGCTCTAAAACACCTGTAGTTCTCGACTGAAGAATCTTTGCATGTTAGGCTAAACGGCGTTTTTTCACAATTTTGACGTTGTGGGTTGTCTTAGAATCATTTTCCGGACAAAACCCATGTCTCAGAATTTTTGGTGAAAATTATCCTCTGACAGGGTATTTTTAGCCTCACCAGGAGCCATTTTAGCTTTCCAGAGAAAATTGTCAGAACATTGCCGTGTTCACAGTCAACGGGCAAGTTTTTCAGAAGGCTGTTCAACTAGACTGAATTCAAGACTAAATCGGTCTTAATTTAGGTTTTCATCAGAGTAGCTGACAATGAAGCATTAGGTTGCAAAAGAAACAGAGATTACTCCATTTACAGAGCCGCCAAAGTAACTCAAATCCCATGCCATTGTCTTCATGAAGATGGTACCTACGCTGATCTCGAGGCTGTGCAAACTAAGTTCCAGAAGCATGTTCGTGATATCTTGATGGAGATTTTGGATCACATTTCAGTAATTTCAGCTAGTCTCAAGAAGGCGACTGAAAATGTTAAAGAATGTATGTATACAGTCAAGGAAAGTGACAGAGAATTGAAGAGACAGATTATTATTTTTGGACAGCATCAAAGTGTCAGAAGACGGGGTAATTGATGAGTTCTTGGTCGAAGTGTTAGACCGAGATGACATGGAGTGATCTGCCAGTTGGAACCTGCAGTTAATTTCGAGGGTTGAGTCATGAGCAGCAGTTAACTCGACTTTCAGTCTTGAGTTTACTTGCTGACTTATCACATGCTTATCTCGTCCTTGGAATTATCATCACAGGAGTTAGGGTTAGGGTTTCCAGTTAACTGAAGGTAGTGTCCAGCTAACTTTGCTTTAAATAAGGACGTTGTTGTGACCTTTTTCACACATCGCCCCATTGCAAATGGGGACCCTCGCTGGTTTGCTCTTAGGGTTTTGCGTTGAGTAGCAATCTCATAGTCTCTGATATCTGGGAATTTCATGTCAAGGTCTGGAGTCATCATCCGAGCCAAGTTGGGAGTTTTAGCCCGAAACTGAACGTAAACGTCATGGAAGTGCTTAGAAGGCCTCGCAGACGAGGATCGCCTGTGCTTTCGCTCAATTCTGACACTTCCTATTTTTTAGGGATTCTGCTTTTTTGCTTTTTTGCTTTTTTCGTTTTTGGCATTTCTGGCCCAATCTGGAATTTGCTATTTTTAGAAAGTTGCTTTTTGCTTTTTTCTATTTTTAGTAAGTTTCTATTTTTAGAAAGTACAGGGTGTCATTAGCATTTGAGTCAAAAGTTTCTATTTTTGGAACTAAAAAGCAAGCAAAAAATCGAAAAATCATGAGAAAAGCAGAGAAAAAGCGCATGCAAGGCTAAGAAAAGGCGCATGCAAGATGAGAAAAGCAGAGAAAAAGCGCATGCAAAGTCAAAAAAATCAACTGGATAAAATCGCGCCATCATGAGAAAATCACTAAAAAATCAACTAAAAAGCAGGGAGTTCATGGTGAAATTCGCCTAAGTCTGGAAGAGGTACGCCCTTGAGAAGTTAAAAGTCCAGTTGAAACTTTAAAAAATCCAGTTCGAAAATCCAGTGATCAAAGGGAAAATCCAAGTAAAATTCATTTGAGGAAATTCGCATTCTTCAAGAAAATCCAGTTGGACGAAGTGAAAATTCCAGTTGGACAAAGTAAGAAATCGACTAAGGCATCAAAATTATTGAACTGGACTTCAGGAAATTGAGTGGAGTGAAAATTCCAGTTGGGAAGTGAAAAATCCAGTTGGAAGTCGAATTTTCTCAAGGTAGAATCGAATTTTTTCTAAGGCAAAGTCACTTTGAGAAGTTAAAATTCCAGTTGAAAAGTCAAGAAGTCCAGTTGAAGGTCGAATTTTGCTAAAGGCAAAAAAAATAAAGAAAAACTTAAGTTTTCTTTCACCAAGCCAAAAGGGACGCCTTGTTTGAAAAGTCAAAGATATGGATAAGATTGCTTTTTCGTTTTTAAAGCAAAATACAGCCAATGAGAGAAAGAAATCGACCTAAAACAATTTGGGAAGGTTTTTATTATAAAAGACAATCTATTGAGCTCATTATTTTATTATTTACAAAGTCGACTTTCTTCACAGGCAGAGCTCTCCCAAGAAAAGACGTCTTTTTCAGCTGCAAGTGGATTTTTTATTGAGTTCCAGAACACTGAATTGAATTTTTTCTCCTCCTTTCTGGATTTTCTTCAAACAACTGCAGGTTATCTTTGGCGATTTTGAGAAGGGAATTGGATTTTTTCATTAAAGATTGGAGAGAACTTCAATATAAACCTTTAAAAATCCAGAAGATTATTTAAAATTCCATGAATGCTTTTGAAAATAATAAAGGAAAATCGATTTCATTTAAGAATTTATTCTTTATGCATCCTTTAATCAAGTTCTGGATTTTTAATCATTTTTTAAAAAATTTCTCCAGCTAGGAAATCGCCTTTTTGCAAATTTATTAAAAAATTCTCTAACTTCGAGTTTCTTACAGGCGTAATGTCTTCTCCAAAGAATGTGGGAGGTGGAGTCAGAAAGGCTCAAGTCAAGGAAGTCCTGAAGGAATTTTATCCAGAATCCCAGTTGTCCTCGAAGTGGAGAAAAGTGACAGATACAAATTTTGAACAATTTAATGCGATTCAGCACAAGAGAAGGATGTTTGGCACAGGAAACGAAATGCCTACACCTATCGCCTCAAATATTGTTAAGTCTGGACTTCATCAAGCAGCAGGATTTCCGCCTGCAGTTCAGTGCAGTGAGTTAATGGTTGAATGCGCCAGAAGGTACAATCCTCAAACAAGATCAATTAAAACGCCCAATGGAATCACCTTGGCCTATTTCACAGAGGATTCAGTCAGGGAGGTATTTGGTATTCCCCATCGCCGGAAAATGTTAAACAGGACTCAGCAAGAATCACAGGCCATGTTCGATCAAGCCAAGGAATCCTGTTTGGACATCATCAATTCCAACTGGATTAAAGAACCCAAAAGGCATCGTTCCAAGTTGCCAAAGAGACTAATTTGCACAGATTTTAAGATAGAATATAGTGATATGATTCACATGCTGAACAGAGTTATGGGAACTTCTCAGGGAGCCTTCTTTGAGGTGTGGATGTTTTCATACGTGGAGGAAATCGTATTGGGAATGGAGGCTATAAATTGGGCCAAGTTAATAAGTGATAACATCGATTTCCAGTTGAGAAACCTTGAAAAAACTAAAACCTTTTACATGAGTTCTTATGTGGTTTACATTCTGGCAAGATTCACTAAGTACAGAGGACTGATTTGTAAAGGCGAAGTGGGACTTCGGAAAGATCAACTCAAATCATATGAATGTTACCCGCAGCTCCAGCTACATTACAGGGACAATTTCAAGATAACAAATGATGCCTTCCTTATGTACATCACACGAGTTCTTCAAGGAACAGTACAGAGAAGGCTATCTAAAGAAGCTATGGCAATGCTTGACAAGTTCGGGTCTTGGTTTATCCAGTTTCCGACATTTACTTACATAAGAATTCATGGATTCTCTGATGCTCCGTACCGACTTCCTCGATACCCAACAGACAAAATTGTTATGCTTGAGGTAGCAAGGCAACTAGCATGCGTAGACTCCATTCAGGCAAAGAAGAACAAACAAAGAGTGGATTTTCCGGTTGCAATTGGAAAAATGCTAGAAGTCTGTCCTTCGTTACAGTCAGCCAAAACAGCAGGGGTAGAGTTGCAATTTTACAAATTCAGCACCTATAATCCAAGGTCCGATTATGACCCATACCTGAGAATACATGGGAAGAAGTCCCTTCATGTTATGCAGATCGAAGATTACTGGTCTAACCTGATGGACGAGTATGGAGTAAGGAAGAAGGCTTGGTCAAGAATTCCAGTTGAACTTGTGAAAAGGTGCGACTTGTTCCCTATACCTGACCAAGTGAAAGACGACGGGGACTACATCCATCCTCAATTTGAACAAGAAAAAGATAAGCCTATTTTATTGCCTAACTGGACACAACCCGAGTTGACCGATGTGAACACATTGATGAAGGACATTTTTGCTTACTCAAGGGAATGGGTCGATGGTCAGATCAGCAAGTTGAGGAAGGAAGGAGTTTCTCTTACTTACGCCACATTGAACAATAAGGATGGCCAGGAGGAAGCAATTGGCGAAAATCCGGATGAATCTCCATATCCTAGCAAGAGGAAGGTAGTAAGTGGAAACCTTCAACTAGAGGAAAAGGAGTCAGCTAATGAGGAATTGGAAAGTAAGAAGCAGAAGGTGACTGAAAATCCCTCATCTTCGAGGACTTTGTCAATTGGAGTAATCGAAAATGTATCCATTGTTGATATCGAGCCAAGCTATGAGCAAGAATTTCAGTTTCAAGAGTTAGAACAGGTAGATTCTTTCCAAAATCAAGCCTCCACGGAGTGTTTGGAAGGAGATGATACTTTGATGATTGAAGGTGCAGGAGATACTGAGATCCTTGAGGACAGTGAAGAACTAGGAGATGAGGTAATTTCTGCTCTTAAAGGAATTAATGATGATGTTCAGTTAGAGGATGGAATGGAATTATCCACAATCCCGGATTGGCTAACTGAAAGTTTGAAGAAGAAGTCCAGACCACTGGATGAAGTTCAACCAGTTGAGAGCATACAGGACTTCCTAGAAAGAATTGGCAAGGCTAAAACGCCTAAAAAGCCTAAGAAGTATTCTCAGATTACCAGGAATGATACAGGATCCAGGATCTTACAGGTGGCAGTCCCGAAGATTGATAAGCCAAGAGATCAGATTGCTCCTATGGATTATGAAGTTACAACGTTGGACATTGGCCCAACGACAATAGATCAGGATTTCCATGAGTTGGCAGACACTTCCAAAGCCATCAGGGAGAAGTTTGATAAAACAGAAGAGAAGAAGGAAAGGTTGGAGTTAGAAAATCTAAGGCTGATAGAGTTCATTCAGCAGCTAACAGCCCCTTTGCGTCAGGAAAATGCAGCCTTTATTCCACCGTCATCTCTTACTCCGGAGTCCGTTGACGTCCTTGAGGCTATGAGGATTACGAGTCAAGCAACCAGGAGTTGGGTTACCAATATTTCAAAACAAATGGAGCAATTCTTGGAGAAGTGCGCCCAAACTTATGACAGATCTGCACTGCTGATAACTGAAGTGAGTCAAGTTGAGGACCATTGGGAAGATTTCCAGTACATACAGGACAAAGTGATACCTCGTTTGAGGGTTCTAAAAGAAGTTTCCATGCATGTTTTGATCCAGGAAGGTGTTGTCGAAGAAGGAGCCTCGTATGATTTCAGCAGGTGGTATTATTCCTTATTGGCCAAAAAGAAGACATATGATGGAATGAAGGAAGAATGTGCTGCTATACGGAGCACGATTGAGAAAATTCAGTTCAAAATCCTCACTTCTCTTGAAGGATTGACAGGACAAGAACATCATGATACGAATGGCTTAGATTTAGAAGGATTGAAGAAAAGTGTGATGAGCATTTACTTCAAGGAAATGCAGATTATTACAGAGAATCAGCTTGATGGTATGTCTTCCCTTTTGACCTTCATGGAGAACTTTCAGAAGCAGGAGGCTAGATGGGAAGGAACTTTTACTCAGTGCCTGGAGACCTTGGACGTGATTGGAGTGCAACTGGATTCTGTGCCGAGTATCTCGATGGAGGAACTTGATTCTGTGTTAGCCAAATTTCTTGCATTTGCAGCTAGGGAGCGATCCAAAGGGAATTGCATTCTGGATTCCCACCTGCTCGAATGAAGTGCAAGGTGTCATCATTTGCCATGCTCCAAATGGCGTATTCTGCTTGTGCCACGTGTCTTTGAGTTTGTTATGCTTTTAGGGTTAGGGTTTGTCAAATTTGATCTTGGCCGTTGATTTCAAATTTAATCTTGGCCATTGCTTTGTAATTGGGGTGCCTATATAAACCCCATTCATTTCATTTATTCAGGGAGAGACTGATGAGATTGTTGCAATATTGCTGTTTAAATAATAAGTGGATTCAGAGTTGAGCATTTATTATTTCTATGAGCCCGCATGGTTTCATTGATTTCTTCAAAATAGAGTAAATTTGTTTTCAAGTATTTAGATGAATGAAAGATTGATAGTGTTGGAAAAGTGGAATTAGTTCATACCTTTTTCAATTGGATGATTTTCAATTTGATGTGTAAGGTTAGTCTGAACATTAAAACTGCTTAAATTGAATTCTATTATCTATATGCATTGGTCGAATTGATGGTGATATAGTGTAATAGGATATCTTTCGCAAACCCTTGAAGATTGCACCGTCTTTGTCTAGTTGTAGTGCCGTGCTTGGCGAAGCAAAGATTGGTTTAAATTCCATTATCCAGCATTTGTCTCCGAAGTTCATAGGTTTAGTTCTGCGTAAATCTAGTTCCTTTACCCCCATTCCCTTTTATTTGTTTTTGTCCTAAACCGAAAATTCCAAAAACATAAGAGCGTTCAACGTTACATCGATCCAACTCCCTACTTTGAGTGAGTTCATCATTTTAAGGTCCCTTTGTGAAACCAGCATATCACATCATCCATTGAGCTTGTCCATCCCCCAAACCGGAACATTGGAATTACCGTATGACCTTTCTGGCAATCTTAGCATAAGAGGTAATTTTTCAAGAGAGGATAAAGCTGCCCTTGGGCATTCTTTTCTTTATTCTAAGGTGTTTGGTGTGTCACAAAACACTCATCAACAGACGTGCATGCTTGCACATGGTCCATTTAGGTTATTTGTACCGGTTAACTGATGGTAGCTTTCCAGTTAACTGTATAGTTTACTTCATTAGGGTTTAATAATTAATCTTGCATGCATTTGCGAGACTGTAGTTAACACAAGGTGATTTTAGGGTTCCCTACACCTTGATGTATATAAATAAGAGCTTTTGCTCATTTGTAATTAACTTTTGCTTGAGAGAGAAATATATGCTGCGCCTACCTTGCCCTCAATATTACTCTTTTGGTATTTGTTCATGTGTCTTCACTATTGCAATTAATTGTTATGCCACATAGGGTTTCAAGAGATTGTAGTGGTGAATTCTTTCCTTAGTTTAGATAAATCTGTTTGAACATCTTTATCATTGAGATCAATTGTTATGCCACATAGGGTTTCAAGAGATTGAGGTGATAAAGGCTGTTTTGTGTCTATTTACCATTGTGATCAATCGTTATGCCACATAGGGTTTCGAGAATTATAGTGATAAATCTGTTTTGTGAATCTTTATCAATATAATCAAAGGTTATGCCACATAGGGTTTCGTGAGATTGTGATGATAAAGGCTGTTTTGTGAAGACTTTGCTATTTCAATCAAGTGTTATGCCACATAGGGTTCCATAAGATCGTCTTGGTAAATTCTTAAATCTGTTTTGTGCCCAATAAGCTTGTTTAGATTGAGATGATAGTTGCGCCACCTTGCCCTCAAGTAGAGAATCTAAACTCGTTTATCGTCAGATAGTCAAACCCTGCTTCATTTCCTCATGCTCTGTTTTCTTGAGGAAATTGGATAGATTTAAAGTAGATAGCTTAGTTGTAGTTAATGATCTGCGAAACCAGAAAATCCTTAGCTGCAACGTTCTTGGTTTTCTTAACCTTGTGCCTCTTCCAGCTGAGAACAAAAAGATAGGACTTAGATTACTTTTCTTTTTCATGCATTCCAGCACAACGAGGGAGCTTCCCCTCCTAATTTGAAGAGCACTCATTGCGTAGTGTACATAGCTGTCCGTACAAACCTGCACTCCAGAGGTGTTAGATTTTACGCCAACACAATAATACCCAAAAATTTATTTCTTTTAGCCAAAATCTCAGATTATTAATCTGTGTTTATTGTAAAATTTCTTATATGCGAATAAAAAAAAATCAGAACTTTTTGTGCCCTAGTTTTGGAAATATTGTTGTTTTTCTATTATCCCTATTTGGGGATATTACAGAATACTAAGTGGACCATTCATTCTCATGAGAGAGGGGTTTGTGTGAACCACTACTAATCATGAAATTTGGGTCAATGTGTTTGATTACAAAACTCTGTAGTTGAATTTTGATATAAATATCATAATTTGACTTATTGTGGAAAATACCTCGTGCTTATAAATGGATGAGCTAAAGGGGCTGTATGATGAATGGTTCATGAGGCACAACACTTGTTGAAGGTTTTGCAAATAGGGTAGCAAGCTAAGTGGGCTTGATCTTGGGGGATAAACTCCATGGCAAAGCACATTTGAGTTAGAGTGGTACTGAGATGGATGACCTCTTGTGAAGTTTGGATGCTTCACCTCTTTGAGCATCACCCAAATGCAATGAGTGCTAAGTGGACGGTTCATTCTCATTACAGATGGGTTTGTGTGAACCACACTACTCATGAAATATGAGTCAATGAGTTTGACACAAAAACTATGCAGTTGAATCCTGATAAAAATAGCTTAGGGTAAATGGAATTCAATTACTTGGGTTTTAAATGGGAAAAAATTGGCAAACTAAAAAACACTGAAATACTCATGAAAATGGGGAAAAAGAATCATTACTGTTTTTTATGCCAAATCTGGCTCATAGAAATAGAAAGAAACATAAGGCATTAAGATAGAGTTTGTTTCATGTTGTCAATTACAAATTGTAAACTTTGTCTTAATCCCCAACTCTCAAATTCTCAATCAAGTACTCACAGAACAAAATTAAAAACAGCAAAATTGAGGTGTGCCCTGCTTGTCTGATAACAACAATCCTTTAATACCTGATTTGTAAGTCTTTTGTTGCTCTGTGCTCTGATTTGTTTTGATTTTGGAGTGAAAAACTGTAGAAGTGAAGGACCAAGGCAAAAACTCGTATTTATGGTCACTTCCTTTCAAATATAGAGAAGTTCTCAAGAGTTTTATAATTTTGAATGGGTTCATGTTTATAATTTTCGTAGATATATATAAATGTTTACATTTATAAAACTTGAGCTTCTTTTAGTTTGTAAAAATTAATTTATTTTATTGTATTTGAAAAATTCAAACATGAATTTTTATAAATTATTTTAATATCCATCCACTGGCACCCCCAAAATTAAGAATTTTTTCATCTCCAAAACTCCGTATTCCCAAAACTTGAAGAAACAGAGGTATTTTGGTAGAATAATAGTTATATATATAGATATATTTCTGACAATTTTTATGTTCATTCTCTTGTTTCCGAAGAGTTTGAATACCATTTCAAAAATAGTTTTGCTTCCAAATATGAAATATATGTTCCCAGTTTGGATTATTAGCTTTGCATGCCACCATAAATCTTCGTTGTTTCTTCTATCATATTGATTGTTCAACCTACCTTGGTCATCAATAACACATATTTGATGCACAGATATAATGATTAGAGGCTATTAGTATTTATTCTATCATTTATGTGACAAAACATCTCTTTTCCAACAGTGGAGTTGTAGATGGGCGGCGCTTGCTTGTCTTGGTTGTTTTCATTGGTGGTGTTACATTTGCAGAAATATCTGCTCTTCGCTTTCTCAGTGCTCAAGTAAGTGTTAAAAATTTGTTTATATGGACAATTTTTTTTGTTCTATTCTAGTTTGTTTGTAGTAGTTATAAATTATGCATGCAAGTGTGATAAGTAACATACAAATGCAGTGGTGTTAGAACAAAGGCAAGTTGTATTCAATGTGTCACTTTATTCAAGTTTGTTTGCAATTCATTTGACTTCACTTGGTTGGTTTTTCTTAGATGTATTCATTAAAACATGATTTATCTTCCTTAAATGAATTACAATTAGTTGGAAACCTTTTCAGATAAAGTCTTTGAGATAGAATTCTGTCAATCAAGTTACAGCTTGTGTTATCTTTTTATGATTTGATTTCAAGCACAGTATTCCAGTGCTTGAGCATTTATCATAAGTTCTTGTTTTTCATGCTATTAATAGAAGTTCCATAAGTTGCTTCTTTCTAGAATGTGCTAAAAGAGTATAATTTTAGGATAAGATGCTTTTAGATTGAGAATCTAGATTTAAAACTTTTTAGACCTTCATTCTTGATGGCATATGATCCCTGTGCATTTAATTAGTAACTAAATATATTTTGTAGTCAAATGTTTTTGAATGCATTATATACCCTTTAGTTCATTTTAGCTTCTATCTTGCCTCCAAAAAAGATTTTAAAAATAACAATATAAAAATGGAGATTTACAATAACAGCATCCCCGGAAGGGTAAATAGGAAGAGTGACAGAAGGTCAGTTCATGAATTTTGTATTGGAGGAAATGAGCATCCAAAGTATAACAACATTATGAACAATCTCTAGAAATCTGCATTATAAGAAAAACAGGGACCACAAAGATTTGGTATTTCAACAATCAGACCTGTTTGAGTTTTCTTTAGTCCCCAAGGTGTTGATAGACATTGGATTATCCCTGTAATTGTGCTGGTCTAGCTGGTTATGGACTCCATGAGCTTCAGCAGGCATTTGTTCGGTGGACACCCAGGTAGCAGCTTTGGCGGACATAGGCTCTGGTCGGTATAGAGGAAATTCGTAGCGAGTAGCCTGGCACTTAGTGCTGTTATTGCCTGCTGATTAAGCTGCCTTTTGTTTGGCTCTCTTTTGCTCTTGGTCACTGTTATACATCTAATAAGCCTAATTACTGATTATTAGCCGGCAAGCTGTCTCCATGCCTTGATTGGACACATCCTATTGAATGTGCCTCTTAATCTGTATATAACGTGTTCCATAGGGACATGCCCCCTGAAAACTCCCACATTTCGAGGATAGAGATGTCTTCGGGATGCGGGGATTGTGAGGGGATATCTCCTTGCCATCCCACCACTGCCACCTAATACTTGGGGATGTTTTTGGGACATCCCCCTCATGAGGGGACATTTTATCATTTTATGGTATGTCCCCCTAAGGAGGGGATGTTTTTGGGATGTCCCCCTTTTTTTGGGGACTTCTAGGGGACTTTGGGACGTCCCCAAGACGTTCAGGGGACTCCCAAGTGTCTCCTAGCCATCCTTAGGACTTCTAGGCATCTCCCATGGTAGGAAAATGAAAAAGTGTAATGCCCTTGCTAAATATCGCTGCAAATATTTCTTAAACCTTTTGCAATTATTTAAAACCTGTTGCTCTGATATACTTTATAATGCTACGACCAAATATTTGGGGTAAATATCTAACTGATTTAATATTCATGGCTAGAACTTATAAACGCCAAGTTTCTTGCCACTTATATGATTTATCATTTAACACAAGTAAAATATTTGATTTAATTGATTTACCCTAATATAGCATGAACCTAGAAAATTTACCTTCACATTTGCATAATAGCATTGTAACCTAATATTATAGATTGGATTCACAAAGGGGACGAACAATAGCTTTAATGTTTACTCATATCTAATAACTCAGATTGTAAATGTTACTTGCATTTGTTAATACCCAGACTTAAGGGTTCAAATTGATAACTTCATATTTTAGGGTTTTTACAAAATTCAAGAAAGGACCCTAAATCATTCTTCACACACACTAATATCGAATACATAGATTGCAAATCAGGTTCTTGATGATGTAAAATCAAATGCAAAGCCTTTCATACATTAACAGGTTTGAGATTCACTATAGTATGTTGCTATAGCAGCAATAGCTGACTGAAAAACATCTACAATGAAAAATAAGAACAATGGCTGACCAGCTGTAAGAATAAATTGCAACTATCCTACTTAATCTACAACCATCTTACAATAATAGCACAAAATTGTATTTGCTTGGTTGGGGATCTGCAATAACATGTTGCATATCACATAGACATAGTGAAGATGAGCTATGTCATCATGGAAGATCCAAATGGCAAATACCACTAGATTGTTCTCCCACGACAACTAGAAGTGTTATGCTAACTCCATATTGCTGATATCAGCCACCATTAAAGCTCAAACACGACCTGTGGGTGAGAATCACTCCTTTGGCCAACAAAGTTTCCATCCTTTGGCATGTGAGATCCTTAGGGTTTTTACCTTTGACCTCTTGTGAACCCAACGGTTTCTACCCTTAGATCCATGTGCTTGAATGCTAGGGTTCAAAACATTCAGTTTGGGTTTTGAATATTTTATATAATAATAATTCTATTCAGACTTTGAATCCTTAATACCGCTTGAAGGAATGTCGAAACCTGCAATAAATGCCAAGATCTTGCAATTGGTACATGACAAAGAGCGTCCATACCTAACAAGCATCTTTTCCCCTTAAACCGTGCTTAAAATCATGTGAATGGTTGGATGTACCTCAGAGGCATGGGAGAAAGTTTCTTGTGACTTGCACTATCCTTTGCAATAATGGTGAGAGGTCTTGTATGTTTGAAACCCTAACTGCCTTATTAATGGTAGCTACGGCTGCCTTCTTTATTTGCATTGTTGGATATATATGTGGATCCACATGGAAGAAATTTGTATTTGGAAGCTATGTTAGATCTAAGCATTACTGGCACTTTGAGACAAGTTAGGAGGTAGGTGAGATGAATAGTGCAAATAGGTAGGAGTTTTAGAGTTCGGGGGTCTGAGATACTTCTTGACACATGCTATTGGTTAGAGATGGGATTTTGGGCAAGAAACATACTGGCAGGGTCAAGTCAAGAAACCCTGCCACAAACAATCAGTTGCCAAATACACAATTTTCCTATCATAAATAGGAAACCCAATTTCTGAATCTTTTGATTTTGTGCTCTCAACTTTAATGGAGCCCCATCTTTGCATCTACATTGCCTCAATACTTTCTCCTAAAGCACCACATCCTACCACACCCAGATGCGAGAAATCTGAAAAGGAAAATATGTGGCATAAGCTAATTATCTTCGCATGCTTATCAAAATCTCCTATGCTCCATTCATCCTTGTGACAACTCCTCTTTGTGTAAAGTTGTTTAGGGGTGCTGCTGTACATGAAAATCCCTTAATAAACCTTATATTTCTGTTAGATAAGCTAGGGAATCTCCTCAATAGAGTTAGTGTAGGAGGGTTAGTCCATGCCAATTTTTTTTGTGTAACCAAACTCACATTTAAATTCTTTTACAAATAGAGCCTGCCACTCTAAAATCTTAATGAACAATTTTTGGTGCCTTAGATGATACTTCTACACCCTTCTATATATCAAAATGTCATAAAAACTTATCAAAGAATTTTGTCTTGGTTGGCTAGTGAATACCTGTTTCTTGGTGCGTTAATCATATTGGATGGCATGATCCATAACTCATTTTCAGTCATGACACATGTGAAAGATGTCTTGTACATATAATCCTTGCAAACACAGATTTGCTGGTGGCTTATTCTAAAATTAGTCTTTGAGAAAAAGGGAGTGGTAATGGCCTGCTTGTCACCAATTTCTAACTTTATGGCATGCTGAAATATTTTATTTTATAATAATATTGGGGAGAGATCATGAAGCACTTTGCTATGCTAATTTTGTAGAAGGTCACCCATGGAATGCAACCATTGAACACACATAACCACTTCAGAGTTTTCAACATAGAATTCATCACACAGCTCGTGCTTCCTCATGGCTAAAATAAGTTGTCTACTTATTCCTATTTAGTGCATGATGACTTTATTAGCAACAAGGATATCCAATCCATAAAGATTTCATCCTTCATGTGCTCCTCAATATTTTCCCTTTGTAATTGTTTGGTTAAAACATTAGGTGATGCTTATGCATTGTTCTTTGTGTGTCTTGGCTTGCTTCTTGGATTCCTTACTCTTATGGAATGACCTACTTGAATTCTTTCATCTTCCTTTTGCTGCTTCCCATGATGATTACAATTGGGCCATAATATAGCATGAAGTAATAGGTCTATGATAACATAAATACAGTTAGATTTCTTACTTTCCATCAACACAAACATTCCTATGGCTGTCCAACTGTAACAATAAACTCTAACTTCCCTACTTAATTTGTAACCATCTTACAATAATAGCACAAAGTTGTATTTTCTCGGTTGGGGCTTTGCAATAACTCATTGCATATCACATAGTCGGAGTGAAGATGAGTCGCGCATTGTGAAAGCTCCAAATTTCATTGGTTTGTTTTCCCATGACAACCATATGTGTCGTGCTGGCTCCATATCACCAATAGCAGCCACCATTAAAGCTTGAACACGACCTTTGGGTGAGAATCGCTCCTTTGGAAAACAAGGTTTTCGACCTTTGGCATGTGAGATCCTTATGGTTTTTTTCCTTTGACCTCTTGTGACCTGAGGATTTCCGTCCTCAGATCTGTGTGTTTGAATGCTAGGTTTAGAACAACTTTGATTTGGGTATTGAATATTTTTTATAATAATAATCTTGTTTAGACTTTGAATCCTGAATACCACTTGAAGGAATGTTGAAACCTGTAATAAATGCCAAGATCTTACAACTGGTACATAATAGAAAGTTCCTAGACCTAATGGGCATTGTTTTCCCCTTAAAATGTGCTTGAAATTGTGCCATGTTGCTTGGATGATACTTGGGAGGCATGGGGAAAAGTTTCTTGTGATATGCAATGTCCCTTGCAATAATGGCGAAAGGTCCCTGTAAATGAATACAAATCTAATGGCAAGAAGAGAGATTTAGGGTTCTACCAGTGATATCAGACTCAGAACTCTACAAAACTCAGACACAGATTTTCGACTTCTAGAGAGACAGAATTTCGACTTCCAGATTTATTAAATTTTAATGCGCTGAATGCAGAACATTATCAGATTTCTATGTTTGCATAACTAGAAATGTTCCGCCATAAATATGTGATAATACCTTGTCTCTAAGAGACACGTCTCATGAGAGGACGTGTCTCCACAAGTGGAGACACATCCACTCATGGGACGTGTTTCTCTAAAGCACGAGTTGAGATATACACAGATTAACAAAAGCGATTAGTATAACATATATACTAAGAGGCGGATGATAGTATAAATTCTGATTCAATATAACATCAAATATAATTCGGATGAATGCTCAACAGTTCGATAGAAATGATCTCCAGAGATATTAATGAAGATAGATTCGAAGCAAGTATGAAAGACGATGATGCTTTCAGCAATCGTCCTTCATATCTAATCGACGCTATCATTCATTAACACTCCCTCTTAGCTAGGGAAGATATTTCAAATCAAATAATTAGAGATATCACCTTAACATGTGATATCTAAGACATGGTATGATTCCTCAATATTGTCAAGTCACATTACATTCTTCATATCATATCTTTATTATGGTATGTGCACTGACATCAAGTCACATGATGTCTACCATAATTCATGGCATATCCATGGATATAAGTATCCACCATGATTATCTCTTAATGATCATAATGATCTATAAATGATATCAAGTCCCATGATATCAATAAGAGACACTATCATGACATGTCCATAATATCAAGTCACATGATATCTACCATGATAGTTTGATCATTGTAGAGTCGTCACTTTACAATGTCAATTACAAGTGTACATTATTAGAAAGATCGTCACCTTTCAATAATGCATACAGGAAAAGTAGGCCCATAAAGTCATGGAGTCACACACATGACAAAAGAGTTTACACATTAAACATCTTTATATATTAGTACAATTTATAAACAATTTGTATTTCAAACATAAATAACAAATTACATTTCAACCATACCAAGTTTCTTCCTGAAGTGTTCCAACTTGATTCGAGAGAGAGGCTTGGTGAGAATGTCCGCAGTTTGATCATTTGTACTAATATACTCCAACTGAATTACTCTCTTTTCCACCATATCTCTTACATAATGATAGGGGATCTCAATGTGCTTCGATCTATCATGAAAGACAGGATTTACAGAGAGTTTGATGCAACTTTGATTGTCACAATGAATAATTGTTGGATCCAAGGGCTCACCAAAGAGTCCCACAAGCAATTTACGAAGCCAAACTGCTTCTCTTGCTCCCATTGAGGCTGCAATGTATTCAGCTTCTGTTGAGCTCTGTGCAACTGAAGATTGTTTTCTGCAAATCCAGGAGATCATAGCCGATCCTAAACTGAAGCAACATCCTGATGTGCTTTTTCGATCGGTTACACTTCCAGCCCAATCTGAATCAGAGTACCCATGAAGATCTAATTGAACATTTTTGTAAAGAAGACCATATCCAATAGTGCCTTGAAGATATCTCAAAATATGTTTCACAGCCATTAAGTGAATTTCCTTTGGCTCACACATGAACTGGCTGAGAACATTCACTGCATAGCAAATATCAGGTCTGGTGTTAACCAGATACATCAAGGATCCAATCATTTGTCTGTAAAGGGTTGGATCTGCACACTTGGATTCTACTGCTGCTTCTTTTAATTTGTGAAGGTTGGTTTCCATAGGTGTAGACATCGGTCTACAATCCAACATTCCAAATCTTTTCAGAATGTCTATAGTATACTTCCCTTGGTTTAGTATAATGCCTTCTGATTTCTGCCATACTTCTAAACCTAGGAAGTAGTGTAGGATACCCAAGTCTTTCATGTCAAATTCAGAGATTAGATCCTGCTTTCCTTGAGCAATGAGGTGATCCTCTCCTGTTATTAGCAGATCATCAACATATAAAATAATTATTAGCATATCACCTTTGATTACCTTGAAGTAGAGATTGGAGTCGGCCTCATTCTTGGAAAATCCTAATCCCAAGAGATAGCTGTCAATTCTTTCATACCAGACCCTGGGAGCCTGTTTAAGTCCATAAAGAGCTTTCTTCAGTCTGCATACATGTGAGTCAGGTTTATATATCACAAAACCTTCAGGCTGTTCCAGATAGACTTCCTCTTCAATGGTTCCATTCAGGAAGGCAGTTTTCACATCCATTTGATGGATCTTCCAACCTTTAGCTGCTGCAATGGCTAACACTGCTCTCACTGATGTGTAACGGGCAACAGGTGCAAATGTTTCTTCGTAATCAATGCCTTCCTTTTGAGAAAAACCTCTTGCCACAAAACGTGCTTTATATTTTTCTATACTGCCATCAGCAGCATGCTTGATTTTAAAGAGCCATTTGGAAGAGACAACAGATTTCCCTTTTGGTCTAGGCACTACATCCCATACATCATTCTTTATAATGGACTGATATTCCTCCGTCATTGCAACTTTCCATGCTTGATGTTGAAGGGCTTCTGAAACACTGTCAGGTTCTGAGTTTAAGATGTTGTTTATTAGAGCAACATAGCCAGAGAAACGTTTGGGTCTTTTACTCTCCCTGAACGTTCCTTTGGGTGCTGCATGAACCTCAGCTTCTTTGAGCATCTTCCTGGCCCAAAGTGGTCTCTTATTATCATTTGGATTCTCACTTGATGGAGGTTTGAGTGACATTTCCTCAGAATGCTCCCTCTGAATTTCAGAATCAGGTTCCACCTCAGGTACTCTAGGAGAAAGGGTTTCTAACTCAGAGGAACTTCTTGCCCTTTTGAATGCAATGTCTTCTTCAAAGATGACATCTCGACTCAACTCAATTTGATTTTGCCCGGGAATGTAAATCCTGTACGCTTTGGAATTTTCACTATAACCCATAAACACCCCCTTCTTTCCGGAAGGTTCTAGTTTGGATCTCTTCTCTTTAGGTACATGAATATAGACAGGACAGCCAAAGATCTTAAAATGACTGATGTCAGGTTTCACACCGGTAAAGGCTTCTTCAGGAATTTTGTTATCAAGATGTGAATGAGGACATCTATTTTGAATATAGACAACAGTCCTAGATGCTTCTGCCCAAAAAGAAGTATCAATGTTTTGGTCAAGTAGCATTGCTTTAGCAGCTTCTACAATGGTTCTGTTTTTCCTTTCAGCAACCCCATTTTGCTGAGGATTGTAGGCAACTGTGAACTCCCTCTTAATTCCAGCTTCTAGGCAAAATTCCTTAAAAATCTCAGAGGTGTATTCTTTCCCATTGTCTGTTCTTAAGATTTTTATTTTCTTTCCGGAGAAATTTTCAGAGAGGGCTTTGAACTCTTTGAACCTTTTGAGGATTTCTAATGATTCTTTACACTTAAGGAAATAGATCCAGGTTTTCCTAGAGAAGTCATCTACAAATATGACATAGTAAAGAAATCCTGCTTTAGAGGGTACATACATGGGTCCACATAAGTCTGAGTGAACCAATTCTAACACATTAAGAGTTTTGCTCAAACTAGAGGGAAAGGATCCCTTTGAATTCTTCCCTAAGGCACAACCTTTGCAAGTTCCTTCATGAGATGGTTTTAACTTAGGTAAGCCTGTTACAAGTTTTTCCACAGAAGGTAGGGCACGGAAATGAAGGTGACCTAATCTTCTATGCCAAATCTCATTTGAATCAAAGGTGACAAGGGTAAGGGCTTGATTAACTTCAGTGCATAGTTTATAAAGGTACCCTTGTCTTACACCTATGGTGAGGGCTTTCTTGATAGATGAGTTTTTAGGCCAAGCAAGAACTTTTCCATCTATAAAGGTAACTCTATAACCATTGTCTTCAAGGGCAGAGATGGATATAAGATTCCTCTTTATTCCAGGTACAAACAAGACTTCAGAGAGTTGAAGAGAAAGCCCAGATTTCAACTTGATAGAACAAGTTCCAACCCCTCTTACAGGGTGTGCTGAATCATCCCCGATGGTTACTTCTTCATCAAACCTTTCGGTCAAAGTATCTAAGTGTTCTCTGAATCCTGTGATATGTCTAGAAGCACCACTGTCAATCACCCAGTTGAGAGTGAGTTCGGATACTTGACTAGAAAGGGCTGAATGGAACACAAAGTTCTCAGGTTCATGATCTGAATTTGACTTTCCTACTTTAGCAAAGGAAGTTTGTTGTTTAGTCCTATCAGGGCACTTCAATGCATAGTGACCATATTGATCACATCTAAAGCATTGTACTTGAGAAATATCTTTCTTCTTATGAGGACCCTTTCCATTGGAATTTCTCTTTCTTTTGAAAGACCCTTTCTTGAAGGATTTTTTCTTACTCTGTTTATTAGATGTTGAGTTAAGTGCAAGAATGTCTTCATCTATTTTCTCTTGTTTATTCTCTTTAGAAGAGAGTCTGGATTCTTCTTGAAGACAGTCAGATCTTAGCCTATCAAACTTAGGGAGTTTAGATCTTGCACTTATACCTTGAACAAAAGACTCCCAAGAATTTGGAAGACCTCCTAGAGCAATTAGAGCTAACTCTTTGCTGTCAATCTGATATCCAATGGTGGATAATTGATCTCTCAGTTCAGTAATCCTCATGAAGTATGCATTAATGGACTCTCCTTTGTTTATCTGAACATTGTTGATTTGCCTTTTCAAAGCAAGAGTTCTACATGTGTTGTTGATCTCATAGGTACTCTCAAGAGATTTGAACATGAGGTAGGCAGATTCATGTTTAGCTAGGATAGGCACTATGTGATCCCTAACTGCATCTACAAGTATTTTCATGGCCTTTTCATTGTTTTCTACCCAATGAGTTCTCTCAGGTTCAGACTTGGGTTGTTCCAAATTTTCTCTTACAAGTGAGTCTACCTTATGTTCCTTAAGGATCATCATGATTCTAAATTTCCATGATGTGAAATTTTTTGCTCCTGCAAGGCGATCTTCAAATCTGATCACGCTTGACATTGTGAAGAATGTGATTGAATTTGATTTTAAAAAATGTGAATTTCCAGGAGCAAACTGATATTAGATTTGTATAGGAATTGCACAACTTGGCTCTGATACCATGTAAATGAATACAAATCTAATGGCAAGAAGAGAGATTTAGGGTTCTACCAGTGATATTAGACTCAGAACTCTACAAAACTTAGACACAGATTTTCGACTTCCAGAGAGACACAGTATTTCGACTTCCAGATTTATTAAATTTTAATGCGTTGAATGCAGAACATTATCAGATTTCTATGTTTGCATAACTAGAAATGTTCCGCCATAAATATGTGATAATACCTTGTCTCTAAGAGACACGTCTCATGAGAGGACGTGTCTCCACAAGTGGAGACACGTCCACTCATGGGACGTGTTTCTCTAAAGCACGAGTTGAGATATACACATATTAACAAAAGCGATTAGTATAACATATATACTAAGTGGCGGATGATAGTATAAATTCTGATTCAATATAACATCAAATATAATTCGGATGAATGCTCAACAGTTCGATAGAAATGATCTCCAGAGATATTAATGAAGATAGATTCGAAGCAAGTATGAAAGACGATGATGCTTTCAGCAATCGTCCTTCATATCTGACCGACGCTATCATTCATTAACAGTCCCATATGTTTGAAACCCTAACTACCTTATTAATAGAAGCCATGGTCGCCATCTTTATTTGCATCGCCAAATGTATACATGGATTTGTGCCCTAACTGAGGATTTCTGTCCTTAGATCTGTGTTTGAATGCTAGGGTTCAAAACAACTTCGATTTGGGTATTGAATATTTTTCATAGTAATAATTCTGTTTAGACTTTGAATCCTTAATACCACTCGAAGGAATGTTGAAACCTGTAATAAATGCCAGGATCTTGCAACTGATACATAATAGAAAGTGCCTAGACTTAACGAGCACTATTTTCCCCTTAAACTGTGCTTGAAATTGTGCCATATGTGCTTGGATTATACCTAGGAGGCATGGGGAGAAGTTTCTTATGACCTGCAATGCCTCTTGCAATAATGGAGAAAGGTCCCATATGTTTGAAATCCTAACTACCTTATTAATGGCAGCCATGGTTTCCATCTTTATTTGCATCGTTGGATGTATACATGGATTTGTGCCCTAATATTAAATAATGTTTTTAGGTTAGGAGAAAACCGTTCCTTGAAGTTGTGTCAGATTTGAGCATTAATGGCACGTTGAGACAAGTTGGAAGGTAGATGAGATGAACAATGCAAATAAGTTGGAGTTTTGGAGTTAAGGGGTCAAACTTCAAAGGTACTTCGTGACACATACCACTAGTTGGGGATTAGAGTTTGGGTAGGCAACATATTGGTAGGGTCAAGTCTGGAAATCCAACAAGGCAAGGGAAATATGCGGTGGATGGTTGTGAGGTATGCCTAAATGGGGAAGTCCGACATCTTGACAAGAACCAAGGAAATGTTAAACTTGGACAGTTTGGCATGCCTAGATGAGGAGCTCCTTTGACAACTTACAATTACTTAGAAGGTTGGGCATGCCTAGATGAGGAACTCCTTTGACAACTTATAGTTACTTAGAAGGTTGGGCATGCCTCCTTGCTTATAGACTTTGGGGACCTTGTGGGAAAGAAGGATTAGAACACACACACAAAATTGTACTAGGGGAGACATGGGAGATAGGAAATATGCATTTTTGTCCCTAAGTTATTACAAAAAGGGGACATGACAAGAAGCCAATATTTTTAAAAAATAAAAGTGTTTTTAATTTGCGTGCCACAAACCCTATGAAATATGCCCCTTAGTTTTTTCCCAAGATTTCCACAACACAAACCAGCACTACACCAATGATTAGCGTTAGCTCCCAAAAGATAATCAAACTGAATGTAATCTACGCCAAGAATGTTCACCAAGATCCTTTGGAAGGCGAGGTGATAGCATATGGCGATGGAATTTAAACAACAACTGAAATTGAATTACAAACTGGAATGAAGGTAGGCGGTGATCCAGCCATAAAGAATTCCACGCTACCACTTATTCAGTGGGGGAAAAGATATTACAATGCAAACAATTCATTTGCTTCTTAGTAGGCATCCACTCAACAGTGGGAATTCACCACTTTTCAGTGGGTGAGAAATGAGAGATTTAATTATTCTTTTCTCCACACTGGCGGTAAACCATCTAGGGGTTACGATATGTGAAATTAAACACAAGTAAATGCAGCAAATAAAATGATTGGAACAGTACTACTGTTTACAGTCTTACAATGTCAAATAACTACAAATTACAAGTGTTTTTACAATATTAACAAAACCAAATGATGGAAGATAATCTCTCACGCATCCAATCTAATTCAACTACTGAATTACAAGCCAAAATCTGTAGTATGTTCAATCTGATATAATGATCTAGAAAACTGAATTTTCATAACCAACAAATGTAACATATCAAGAATGTTCAAATCTCTTACCACACTTCACCAAACTTCAATGAGACAGCAGTTGATCATCATTAAATTGTTAAAAGCTTCTCCCAAAATGTTTCTATCACCTTCAAATTGCATACACAAGAACCGGAAGCATATATCGCCCAAGAATTTTAGCAAAACCTGGAAAGAGAGAGTCTGAAATATAATTCCAACAAATTTCAAGTTCAGACCAGCAACTAAGACTCCAACGAATTGCTCATATCTTCGTCTACACCTCACCAAATTCAAATGAAACTCAAAATAAACCTTCTTAAAGGCTAGGCGTCCATGAAAGAACATTAACAAGACACACACACCCTTGAAATCGGCCCAGCATACCATTATAAACCTCAAAGACAAGCGACAGCTTGGGAAAGAAGTCGACCTTGTCTATAAAAATGAATTCTTGCTCAATAAATCTGCAAATGTGCAAAATGAGATGCCTCTAGCATAGGTTTCATTAGAACAAATACCCATAAGCAGCAATAAATCACCAAACCAGCTATGAATAGAAAATGCCTACAGCCATGAATGAACCAGCTACACACAAACTGGAAAATCTCACCAAAAACTCAACAGTAATGCTCAATATGCACTTCTGAATGAAACACACTCTCAATTGACCATCTAGGGAACCATAGTTTCAAGCCTGAAAAATGGTGTAGATAGCTAAGCTCCCCCTTAGTCAGGTTTTGAATTCAATCCAACAACATTTCGATACAATTAATAATGGATACCAAAATGAAGAACTGAAGCCTCCTTTTATAGATTTTGCAATGACTCTTCAACTTCCCAAAAAGGACAAACTTTTTCACCCTCTGAAAATATTTTAATTTTTAAAACATTCATCTCCTCTCCTTTTTGGCGTTCAACTGAAAGGGAGTAAAATAAACTTTATTAATATTAAAGTCTATCTCCAAAGTGGCGTCCTACTCTAGGAATATTTAAGAACCTTAGAAATATTAAATCGACCTCTTATGAGTCGTCCACCCTCCAAGGTCCCCCTTTTAAAAATAATTTTAAGTTGTGACGCTAGGCCAAGGGGTTGTATTAAAAATATAACATTAATATCTCAAAATAATTCAATTCTTCAAACTTGCACCTCAGGAAGCCAAAACTTGAGATACTTAACTGTTCAGATTGAAGTAGAAAGCTTACTGTGTTGTTGCCAATTGGAGTCTTGCTAAAAAATAGAATTTACTTAAAATATTAAAGTCTGAAAAGTTGCTCAACTCACTTTGCATGTTATATCATTGGGAAGCTTTCTGAAAACCCAGAAAGAATCCACAATCCAAATCTCGAAACTCCAATGTACTCGCTAAAAATAGCAAGTTTCGGAAAAGGTTGTCAGACGGAAATGCATGTCACACCATTCCGAACCTTTCCAAAAACCTAGAAAACTCCACCAGGCATGCATTAGAAACTCTAACATGCAAACCTTCAAATCAGAACCCCTATAAAATAGGAAACTCTAATTTTACCTCTAACGAGCCTACAAGCTTCCGGAAATAGGCTATCAGTCACCGAAGGGCGTATAGCTAAAATGGGGACATTACACCCTAACTCTAATGGTCTATGGGCCCCACCCAAACCCGAAACACTCACAAAAAACTTGTAAATAGGCATCTAAGCCTCATTTCAAATCACTTGTATGTTTCAGAATTAGTAAGGACTTGGTGTTGCAAAAAAAAGTGATAAATTGTGAAGATGGCATATGCCATTAAAGCTTGTGTGGATTTGTCATGTCCCCTTTTCAATAACCACCTTGATGAGCATTTAGCCTTTATTTATTCTCGAAGGCTAAATAGGAGAAATAAGGGAGTAAGCATTAAATTAATTATTTATAAAGTTATTTCAATATAGTAAAATTAAAAGATGACTTTATATTTAATTAATTGAATAAAGTGACTTAAAATAAATATTATTTCATAAAGTCACTTAAGGGAATAAAATAATATTATTTCTAGAAGCTTCTTGGAAAGTCATCGAGAAATCTTTATAAGGAGTTGTTGGCTTAGCATTTGGGCATGCTTTGATTTGGATTTCATTTTTCATTACCAATTTGGTTAGAAAGCTTGAATGCATTGCTTGCTTGAGGGTTTGAAGGCTCTAGAGTACCAGGTTCGGTTGTGAAAATCAACCCTAGTTGGAGTTGTTGAGGAATCCATCCAGGGTTTCTATATGTGCTACATTGGAGAGATTTGACAATTGCAATAGCTGATGTATTATTGCCCTAGCTGGATTGTTGTGATAGCTGGTTTATTATCACATCTTCATCATTGCAGCAGCTGGTTTATTGTTGCAATTAATTACTGAGAGCTAGATACTTGCAGTAGCTATTGTATTGCTGCAAGGAAGAATTCATTGATTGGAGGCTTGATCACTACAAATTTAATGGTCATTGGACCAAATTTGTAAAGCCAAGGAGATATTCGATATTTACAGAATTTGGGGAAGTAATTTCAGTTTGGAGAATTGATATTTTTGCAGCCAGGAGGAGACGACTTGCAGCTAGATACATCGTATCAGCCCTCAAGGAATAATTCGATTCTATGTGTGGATGCCATCAAAAATCGTGGCTACATTGTAGGCTCTTGGGCGCAGCTTGTGGAGATTCGATTTTGTTGTTGAAGCAAATAAAAATTCAATCTTGCGAGGAGTAGTGACACCTGGCAGCTAGGAGAGGAATCACTGCCAGCAAAGATAAAGGAGGACGGTTTTCAAGGAAATATCGATTGAATTTATGGGCTGCATCTTCACTAGACATGGCGAAATTTCCAGGTTTCTAATTCTGATTGTAATCTTGCATGAGTTGTTAGTCTTGCATTGTAATAGGGAAGGTCTCATCGCTGTCTTAGAACAGTAATATTTCCTTGTAATAGTTGTCATTAAATTTCAAGAAGGTTCGCATCATTTAGCTGCTGTCATAACAGACATTTCATTGGCATTTGCATTGTAAGAAGTCTCTCAATTTCTTCTTGTAATCACACCTATTTGGAGGGCGAATATTTGCATCTGATTTCAGTTATTCACAAGCATATAATATCAATGCCATGGAGTTGGGTTTGCATACCAACTGTTTGTCTTAATGTCAAACTGCTGTAGCTGGTTACTTGCATTCATTTCAGTTATAAGGAAGTTTGGTGTTAGTTTGCCAAGTGTTTGCTAAAATGTCACTTTGCTGTAGCTACATGTTAGCTTAGAAATCAGTCATTTACTTGCATAGAAAATCCAAAAATAATAATTGCATTTCATCGCTAATTGCACTAGGTGTTATTTGGCATTGTTAGAATAGTTTTTAATGCTTCATTGCATCACTTCAAAACAAGACAACACAAACAGAAAATCAGTTACCAGCGAAATACAGTTGCAACACAATTAATTGATGAAATGTCCAAGGCAGCAAACTGAAAATTTACATCAGATTAGCAAGGGACATTATAGGATTGGAAGGCCTTACTTTGTGCTTGGTGTTGAGGGCTCTGCTCCTTGATCCCACCCATTGTGTTGCAAATGTTGTCATTGATGTCAAGAAGAAATTCGTTGTCCAAGATTAGTGTCGTTGATGTCAAAGAGCATAATTAATGTCAAAGGAGAAATAATTGCTGCTAAAGGTGAAAGGCCACTATCTACTGTTCAAGAACAGATCACATCATTCCAAGATATTAAATGTGTGAATTAAAGAACTAGAGACAAGTTTTGATCCTTATTGCTGGCTGACTCCCTTTGTTATATTTATTTAACATTTATAAACAAATGCCTTATATAAATAAAGTTTAAATTGTCCAAGATTAAAATGTAATGGAACAACTATGAAGAGCAGTGATTCCTTGAGAAGGGAGCAAGTATAATATGCAGCGATTAATATTGAAGAAGTAATGATAGTCAAGTATAAAGAGTAGCAATCAAACATTCACAAAAAGACATCATTAAGTTTGTTAAGGGTTGTTAACAAAGGGACAACACTTTTGGTGAGAAGTCGTCCCTCCCTTATTTTGGTGTCTCCCTTTGCTTTATGAAAAAAAGAAAATAAGTTTAATTTAAATTTGGCTGACCTTACTTGTGGCGCCTAAGACTAAGGCTTGTATAAATCAAGTTTAATCGCCCAAATTATAACGGGAGTAATTCAAAAAAAGGCAGCGATCATATATGTTTCTTTAGGCAGCACTTGAAGTTTATGAAAGCAACAATTTATTGTGGGCAGCAATAGAGATTAATAAGGCAGCGATTACTACTAAAAGGCAGCAATTTCATTGTGAAAGGCTGTGATCAGTTTGAAGGGACAGCGGTTAATTATAAGGAAGAGTCATGATTGTTTTGAAGGGACATCACTCTTCCAAGGGATGTCTCTCTTCATAGAGACATAAGGTGTAAATAGTGATTGTAGATTGTGAGAAAAGGAAGTGTGTAAAAATAAAAATATTTTATATATACACCAGTAGATTAGAGTGTGAAGAAAGTAATAGAAGATCATTCAAAGGCAAATTTGTAAAGGATAATAAATGCAGATTTGAGATTTGAGAAGGAGAATATATGCAGATGTGTGAAAGTGAGTATATGCAGTTTTGAAGAAGAGTATATGTGTTGAGAAATGTTATAAGCAGATTTGTGAAGGGAAGTATAATTGTTGAAGAGATTGAATTGTTCATCATCCATTGTAGAAGCAACATTCACAAGGTGGAATTTTATTTGGAAGTTGGTGTCTCTCGCTAAGTTGGTGCTTAGTAGTGGGGGTTGGTGCCTCCTGTAGGTTGGTGCCTACAAATTGTGGGGATTGGTGTCTTCAGTGGGTTGGTGCCTAGAAATCATTTAAGAGGAGATTGGTGTCTCCAGTGGGTTGGTGCCTACAAATCATTTAAGAGGAGATTGGTGTCTCCTATAGGTTGGTGCCTACAAAGTTGTAAAGATAATTTCATATAAGCAATATTGTCGTGGTTTTCTCTTGTAAGAGTTTCCACATAAATCATGTGTTCTTGTGTTGTATAATTGTTAGATCTTATGTGAATGACATTGTGCAATTGATATTATTGTGGTTGTAGTTTAAAAAATTAAATAATGTCTTATACTGATTCACCCCCCCTCTCAGTATAAGTGTGTGCTCATCACATTGAACCTACTTTGTATCAGAATAGGGAATGTGCTAGGGACATTGCCCCTTAACGCCGCTAGGGGCTCTGCCCCAAAATCCCTACAAGAGGCGGTGCCCCTCAACCTTGTTGGGTGCTCTATCCCTAGATCCCCACGAGGGATAGTTCCCCTTGAACCCATTGAGGGCTTAGCCTCCAAACCTCCACTTGCCATTGTTAATGTTCAATGGAATCATTGCAATGTTTTTATTGTTTAGTAGTTCACTTAATATGCCAAAGTTTCATTTGTATTTCTTATGCTTATTCCTTATACATCTTTTTATAAGTAATTTTGCAAGTACTATATGTATTTGGTTGTCCCCCCTTGGTCCCCTGTCCCTGAAACCTACCCCCTCGTTAGAAAACTATGTGCAACATAGGTATATAAATAAACTCACCATATGTAATGTCCCTTTTCTAGTGTGACCATGACTGTGAATGGTTTAGCCTATTCCTAGCCCTCATAGACTAGAGCAGAGGGTTAGGGGGTCTTATTTGGCAATATTCGGTATAGCTTCGCCTCCAGTGATCAATGAGAGTTCAGATCTGACCTTCGTTGGACTCAGTTTGGCACACTTACTATTTATAGTAAGTGACTATTTCAGGACAGTCAGGGTTTCTATCTATAGCAGGGCACCTGAACAGGCTTCATTTGCAGTGCCAATCCTTTACACCATTGGTTTGATCAGATAATGAGGGATTTATAGTAAATCAGTGGTTGATGGAGAGGGACCCTTACTATTTTTAGTAAGATAGCTGGATGCATAGTGGATGCAGTGGTTAACTCCTTGGTTCAGATGGAATCGAGAAATAATGAGTATTTATGGAGTCATTTTTATTTTAATTATTAATAAAGTAATACTTTATTAATAATTAAATATAAAGTGCAATTATAATGAGCAATGGGTCCATGACCCTCATTTAAGTGATTTTTAAAGTGACTAAGGAATAATTAAAATATTTAAATGTTAATGTAACTTTATAATAATAAAGTCACTTTAATTTTATAAAGTGCGTTAAGTGAAAATTAAAAGTGGGAATATATCTTTTATCCCACATTGGCCAGGAAAGTGTTTGAGCTCTCACAAGAAAAGAATAAAAGGGACTTAAGAGCTCATTCTCAGGCATCTAGTTGATGAATATTGTTTCGGTTGATTTTTATTGTGGAGCTTAGGGCTTCTGCAGTTTCTTCATTCGCTCTTTGAGAACGAAAACTCCCATAGATTGGCATAACTGAGGTAGTGAGATATCTACTGAAGGTTTGCAGATTGGAAGGGATACTTGAGTCTTTTCATCGATACAAAATTAGTGGCCAAGGGCCAATTTTGCATAATTCGATTGGTGCATTGTTGGAGACAATTTTGGTGTTAAGGTCTTCATCATTTTTGGCTTGTCAAGGAATCAATTTTCAGTCTTCAATCTTCTGGCATTTAGGGAAGTCGACTTGCATTGAAGAATCTGATTTTGTATCAGAAATTATAGTCAATATTATTCTGCACATATTAGCCACGATTTTCCTCCAATTGGCATCGATTTGGCAGGGAGATACCAGTGCTTCATTCCTGGGCATTCACTAATGAAATTACATGCATTTTGAGTTGAGAAGGTGATGATATTAATTTATTACGGAGGTCTGATAATAAGTAGCAGGGGCGGCCTTGACCAGGGGTGCGACTTCATCCAGGAGCAGGAAATAAAAATTCAATAAAATACCAGAGGCATCGTCAAGGGTTTAGGAGGCTAGGCACTGTATGTTTCAAGGCAAATCCATTTAGCAAAAAGAGAATTGAACTAAATTGCCCAGGCAGCCATCGAAATTTCTAGGTTCTTTGATATTATCATGCATTGTTACATCATTGTAAATTTCAGACTGTCATAGCCAGCATCACTGGGTTTTGTAAGGGGAATAGTTCCATCACCATAGTTGATTATTAGCTTGCTGTTGTAGAAGCTTTTTGTCAGTAATTGAAGTCATTAGTATTGCAGTTGTAGATGGTTATTTTATATATCAGATTTGGCATTGTAAATTGCATTCATAATATAAGCCAATGTCATGTCCCAAAAATTGTAACACATGAAAATGCAAATCAATAAATAAATCATAATCACAAAACACATTTTAGTGTGAAATATAAATAACTAGATAAATAAATAACAAAAATGTAATGGCAATCTAAATATTATTATCAAGAATATTATAATTATAATACATTTATTATAATAAACAAGACAATTAATATTAGTACATTATAAATATCATAATAATAGAGATTTCACAAGAAACAAATATTACAAAATAATATTAATAAAATATTATTATAATTATAGTCATAAATATTATAATACATATAAAACCACTAGTTTAAGAATAAATATTAAGAAATTATATTTATATATTGAAGATGTAATGCTGCGATTATTAGTGAAAAAAAAGGGATTAATTATAAAAACAGCAGTTTGAAAAAAATAAAATAAATAAATAAATAAAAGTGGTTTAAAAATAATAATGAAGGTTTAAATAAATGTTTGTGTCTTTTCATAAGGACATCACTCTTGAAAAGATGTATCCTTTAGCATAGATATAAAAAGACATTGAATGTAAGAATCATAAATAAGGAAAGGAATCAATTAGAAATCTGCATAAAGTTGGAAATGAAATAAACTATGGGAGATTTATTTGATTAAGTGTTATCGTCAAGAATATATTTGGGAAAGTAAGTTTTATATATATATATAGTAAGTGATTATTGGAAGATTAAAATTAATTAGAAATAATTATATATATTTGTACACGATCATTGCAATAATGATGCTTGCAGCAATTATTGAGCCTTATAAGTAATTACGGTCATAATATAAAAATGGATAGATTAATATTTATGATCAATCAAATGTAAGATTGAAGGAAGGCGACTAAGGAATTAAGAATCATGGGAAGACACAACAGTTAAGGTGATGTATTCACTTAGCAATAATATTTAGCATATTTTGAATATAAGAACTAGATATGGTTAATTTGATTATTGATATAATAACATCCTTTAATCTTATCATAATGAGAATTATCATAGGAAATGATGAACTTAAAGAACCATTGGTAAATGAAAATATATTTGATTATAGGCATGAAATAAATTTTGGATGATGCAAATATATCTGATTGTTTAAAGATTGTCTACTATGTGCTTGTAAACCTATTAGGATCGACGAAACATGGGTAAAGTTGGATTGCCTAAAAACCCCACTTTCAGCCCCTTAGGCCCTAGACAAGGGATTGGGCTTTGCAGCCCCTTAGGCTCTTAACAAGGGATTGGGCTTTGCAGCCCCTTAGGCCCTTGACTAGGGATTGGGTTATAGAAAGATGGGGGTCCCACCTAGGTCTCTGCCCCTTAGGCCCAAGATACGGGATTGGGCAAGAGAAGGTGGTAGGCCTTAGGCCACTTGGACTCTATGGTTCCTCTCCCCTAATAGGACGAGTGTCTTCTGAGGTGTTACCATGAGTGGAGTATGCAGGTACTAAGCCCCTAGGCAAGAAGGATTGTGATGGACAACCTCTTGAGTTTACATGAGGGCTTCAGGGCGGATCCACCTATGGCACTCCTCTTATGTCTTCATTAATTGATTTATGTTTATGAATATATTGTGGATATCTAGATATTATTGCTAACAAATATGTGTATGTGGAAATGTTTTTAAATTGGTGAATGCAGATTTCAATCTAGGATTATTTCATTAGAGAAACACATTCCTTTTGGAAAGAAGAAACCCTAGACCTAATCAACAATCGAATTCTAGGGCAAACAAGCAAATACAAGAGCAAGGCTAGGTAAGGGACATTACAGCCAAGAGTCTTGGTGCATACATGCTTTATGTACTAGAGTTTGGAAATTGAATAAAGGAGTAGCAAGTTGGAGTCAAATAGTTCTCATCTTGAAAAGTATTTAGGATGCATCCCAACTGTTTGATACAATGTCACTTGGCTGTAGGTGTTTATTTATGGTTGCATAAGTCATTTATTGCATTGAAAATACAAATTAGTTGCATTTCATTGGTATCTTATTCATCTAGCATTCATTCTTAGATAGTTGCACCATATTATGCTCCATTATCATACATACAATGAACTGAAACAACATACCAGCAAACAGTTAATTGGCACATCAACTGTTTGACAAATTTACAAGGAAGCAAATTGAAGAAATTGAGGTCAGTATTGAGCAAGGCTCATTACACCATAATCATTCATTCTCACCTATCAGAATATAAATTCTCTTATATTTCAATATTTCATTATGTTCTTTGTTCATGACATATACCTAGTAGGTCTACTACAAGTTGTTCTAGAATTAATTATCTTCTAATCTGTGGATTGCAAGATTTTTTTTTTCGCTTTTGCCCTTGAACTCTGACCTTGTGGGTGGTTGAAATTTTGTGTATCCAACTGAAAAAACTTATTTGGCTTGTGGTTTTGCTTTCTATTTTTCTGCCTCTAAGTTACAATATGAGACTAAAAATGATAATGTATATAGAAAAAATCCAAAACCACTTGTGATTCTAGGGCAAGATTTAGGGTTATCCAAAAAGGGGACATTACAATTGGTATCAGAGCTTTAATCTTGCCAACCTAAAGACAAACCGACTTTAACCACCATTCAATTAAAATTAACTATTCAGCCTTCTTCTTAAGTAGGCCAATAATGTATTTCTATATGCGTGTGCCTTTATGTGTATACTTTGTGACTTACGTGTATACTTCATGGCTTACATGTATTCATGCAATTTAAGTGTATTCATGTGTATACTTTGCGACTTACGTGTATTCATGAGTATACTTTGTGATTCATGTATATTCATGTGTATACTTTGTGACTTATGTGTATTCATGTGTATATTTCGTGACTTACATGTATTCATGCGACTTACTTGCATTCATGTGTATACTTTGTGACTTACGTGTATTCATGAGTATACTTTGTGACTTATGTGTATTCATGTGTATGCTCCATGCTTCCTATGTATACTTCATATAATACGTGTATTTAGTGTATGCTTCATGCTTCATGTGTATACTTCATGTATTACGTGTATGGTTCATGCTTCTTGTGTATACTTCATGTATTACGTGTATTCACGTGTATGCTTCATGCTTCATGTCTTATGTATACTTATTTGTATACTTCGTGTATTATGTGTATACTTTGTGTATTATGTGTATGCTTCATGCTTCATGTGTATACTTCATGTATTACGTGTGTGCCTCATGCTTCATGTCTTATGTGTATTTATATGTACACTTCGTGTATTACATATATCTATGTTTTTGCTTCATGCCGGATGTGTCTTCAATGAGATTACTCTATGTATGTATATGATTACTTTATGCTTAAAAATTATGAAAATGTTAAAAAATTTGTCTATCGAAATACTTCATGAGTTGAGAAGCACTAACAAATTAACTTATCTAAAATTGAATTATTATTAGTATGAAGAGTTGTAACTATGTAAGTGAAAAGGTGTGACCCCTCAAACTTGGAATATAAAAGAGAGAGCATTTCATTTGAGAAAGACATCCATAACACCATTGGAGAATTTAATATAGAATAAAACCTGAAGTAAATTAAATTAAGTTCTCAAGAATAATAATGATGTGAGAAAGGATGTGACTTCAAATATGAGGTTGTGACTCTTCAAATGCAAGGTTGAATGGAGTAAGTTAGGAGGATGTTGTTTATGGGCCTCCCATGCTAAGTATGCCACTTCGAGGTTGGAATTGTCTTGGTCGGATGTTCTTGCCGCTTGGGCCAAGGGGTGGGTTGTCTTGGTTGGACGCTCATGCTCTTGGGCTTTAGATGGGTTGAGTAGTTTACGAGCACCCCTTTGAAGATTCCCCTATCAAGCCAAACTATGATTGATTGTTAGGACGGATCCAAGGAGTCTCAATCATAAGGAGGATGGATGAGATAGCATGGATAGGAAAAGAAGATACAAGTGTATCCAGTAGGGACACCACTCTGACGGTGGAATTGTCTTGGTCGGACATTCCTGCTGGTTGGCGCTGAGAGGTGGGTTGTCTTGGTTGGATGCTCGTGCTCTTGTGCTTAGATGGATAGCTTCGGGCGGACTTATCCTGCTTCTCATCTAGGCCCTATTGTGAATAAAATTTCCACTATGCATTATGGATATTGGTAGTCTAGATAGTCTTGAAATAATTATTTATTTTTATAGCTAAATAGATAAGGCATTTATTATGTTTTGATCATATGAAACATATTTCCAATGCTACCTAACATGATTGCAAGACTGGACCAAGATTTATCTTGTTTGAAGCATTTAAGTGCTAAGTTATAACCTTAACTACATTGTATTTGTGAGTCTAGGGAAAAATTTAGGGTAATTCCCAAAAGGGGACATTACATTAAGACCCTAGATGTGTGTCATGCTTCTAATCCTCACCTTAATATGAGGAAAATGACCAAAGATTGCTTGAAAAATCTAAGGTCTTTGGAAATTCACCTATTACTCATGCATATTCCCCAACAATCACAGTCCTTGAGATCTCTTAAATTGCTTAAAGCCTCTTCATTAACAACATTTACACACTAAAATTAAATAAACATCCGAACAATCATACATGCCAAACACAATATTTTTAAGCAAAGGTAATGAAGATACTCAACTCTTTAGGAACTAGTGATATAGAAAATATTTGAGATAATTTCATCCTAGGTTCTTCTTCACCTAAATCATCTTTCTTACTCGATATCCATGATTTAAGGTCAAGGACATCAATAGTGGGTATTTGAAATAAATTTGATACAAATCAAGCTACAACAGAGTTATTATGTATATCTACTTAAAGTTACATTATGGGCCCATAACCCACAAATCCTAGGATCAGTTTCTACCTCACTAGGTGGAAGAAAACAATACTCCCTTGAGATATGAAAATCATTGTAGTGTTAAACATGGGGATATGTCAAATACCTACAAGATGAGTGACAATCTGCAATTGACTTGGAAGTTGGACAAGAAATGAAATATTAGTGTAAACCTAAAAATTTAAGTCCTTTAATTGTACATCTTTTTGGACTTAATCAATCCCATAATTTAGTACATGAGTATCATCTAATAGAAATATAATTAGAAGGTGATAACATATGAGTCAGCAATAAGAGTTGAAAGATTTTTAAGACTTTTGTATTACATCCTCATTAGAGACAAACTCACCTCAAACTTGGTTTGAATGTTTAGGTGAAATAAAATATACTTTATCTAAGAGAAACTATCATTTGATTGTTTAGAGGGAATACAACCTTTAGTAAAGGACACCTAGATATCTTACTCAAATAAAAGTTGACCTTGGAAGATTTGGATATTCACAACGTTCCCATTCTCCATAATGAAGGATGCAACATTTTTCTATCATTCTGGATCTCAAAAGAATTTGTATCATTGCTCCGACCTTTGTGGTAATGAAATGAGAGAAAACTTGTCTTAAATAACTAATCTTGCCAATTTCCAACTCTTGGTTTTGTTGTTAGACTATAGTAGTACATGAATCGGAAATTGTCCTCATACTTTAGAGGATAGTGTTAACCTTATTAGTAGCTAAGTTGAGGCTAGTATACTAACAACTACTCTCCAGGGACATCAAAGTATCACAATAAAAGCTAATTACATCACAAGAAGGAGCAATACAAAACCTACAAGGTTGCTTGAGGACAAGCAATATTGGGAAGGGTGGATTGTCATGCCTCCGAAATTTCAACACTAAAATACAAAAAAAAAAACCGAGTGTTGAAATGCAAATACATAAATAAAGTAAATAACAATATAAATATAAATATTAACAATTTAATCTTATTATAATTATAATTATTATAATAAAATAAACTAATATAAAAATAAATATATTAGCATTGCCTTAACAATGGGGACAAGATATTCCATGTTAGACTTGGTTGTCAGAATCTGTCCCTTGATTCATCCAGCAAGCAGTATGGCAACTATTTAGTCATTAAATAAAAGGACTAATGCAGGAGCATTTGGGTATGGGCACAATCTTGCGTCAAACAAAAATATTTCATTTTGAATTCAGTTTTTGTTGTGGTGTTTGCCCTTGGTTTGCGAATCAACTTGGTCTCGGTGGTCTTCGACAACGATTCGCTGACATTTTGACATCGATTGTGAAATGTCATATATCGATTTTCACTCCACAGACATTTTAATTTTCTTTGGATTTAATCTCATAGATTATGACATTTGATTTCCATACATTTCTCCATGGTTTTAATGTCGAGTGAATCATGGGGAGCATAAAGTTACATATCATTATTGGCATATAAAATAAATCAATTTTAATTCGATTTACTTTTCAGCGTTGAGAAGGAAATATGATATGCCAAATTGAGAGAAATGAAGGGGTGCCATCTTCCATTTGATTTTAAGACCAAAAATTGCAAGAAGAAAATGACATCAATATTGAGGAGAGGCTGATTGAATAAAAAGTGATTGTGGTGGCATATCATTTTGGACATTATAATGCAGATTGAGAATTGAAAGGGCCGTGCCATGTGGCTAGACAATTAAAAATGCAAGAAGTTAAAGTTTGAAGATTAAAAATAAATGATGATGGGAGAAGACTCCGCCATGCATTACAAGATCGGAGGCAGATAAATACAAAGAGCAACATGTGTGAAAAGGAAGTGGAAGGGGCAGAATTCCATCATGAAGGGAGATCAAAAGCTAGTATAGAACTGGCATGCATTGAGGAGAAATGAATGGTGCATAAAAAAAAAAAAATTTAGAATGTGAAGGGAGCCCATGTGGAAGGTAAGGAGGCTTCATCAATGAAGAAATTAAAATGTAGAAAAACGGGAGAGAGAGGGGTGCGTGTAGCCTTGAGGGGGAAGAAGGCGCAGATGTGAAGTGAATGTATAAGGCACAACAAAGAAAAATATAATGTGTTGTAAGTGATTATGGAGTGCGTCACTGAGAGTGAAGAGGAGGCACAGTGAATGTATGGGGGCATGGCTGTAAGGAGGAGAGGGCAGCTTTGGATTTGATTTGCTGAATTGTGTAGAAATCTTGAGAATTTAAAGAGGAGCAGTTCTAAAAGATCAAATGACTGAAATGGAGTGAACATAGACAATGATGAAGAACAACACTCCTTCAAATGGTAGAATCAGAACTAAAGTGCCGAGTTGTGGGAACAGAGCTAAGTGCAGTTGGATTGGTAAAAGACAAGGTTGCAGATCAGAATGGTTTGAGAGAGAGACCATTGATCGTCAAAGTGAACACTTTTTTTTTTAACAAATATATTGAAAACTTGATTTGAATCAACATTGATTTTGTGCTATTTAATTAATTGAAGTTTTGTCTCTGTAAATGGTGTATTGGTTTGAGTTTTGGAAGCAGAGAGTTTTTCCTCTTGTGTCAATTGGTATCAAAGTAGGTAACCCTGAGCGTGGAGAGTATCCATTAGGATCTATGGGAGAGAGTAGCGGTTGAGAAGAAGCTCGTGACAGTTGTTGCAGGTGTGTGAGGAATCCTGAGCAGCAAGAGAGAGAGCTCGAAGCTGTGGAGAAATTTGTTTTGAGAGTGATGACAGATTGTGAGAGGTAAGATTGCAGCAGACAAAGATGGTTTGGGTCATGAGAAGACCCTTGCAGATACTGTTTTGGGAGCAGTATTGGGAGAATGTGGAGAATGAAATGATTGAAGCGGTGGAAAAGATGGTTTGTGGAAAAGTGAAAAAGAATGTTGGAAAGAGTGAGAAGAAGAGTGAGGAAGATGTAGCTCCTATTGAAGAAGTAGCAGTCGAGACATGCCATGAGGAAGTCATGTAGGAAAAGGAAGAAAAGAATGAAGTGAGTAGTGAAGAGGATTTGTTAGCACGTATGCTGATGATTGAGGAAGAGTGGATGTCTAAGCTTGATGTTGCAGCAAAAAGTTGAAGTTGACGAGGAGGTGGAAGACACCGCGGTGAAGTTCGATGTTGTAGCTCTCGATACAGATAAGGTAAATCAGTTATGTGATGTTATTTTGTTTTCAGATGTAGTAGTAAAAAGTGAGTTGGATAGAAGACAAGAGCATGTTGTAGATGTTGCATATTTGTTAGTAGAAATTGTCGAGGATTCACAGGATTTTGGTGGAGGTGGACGGTTAGAAGTGGGTTTGAACCATGGAGCAGGAGAGAAGTGTGGAAAGTATTTGGTGAAGGAGGTTGCGCTTTGGTCAACATGAGTCCACGAGGGGGAAAAAGAGGGATATGAAGTGTTGTCGGAAGGGGGTGGTCTGTGTTCTAGAGAAGTGTTGGAAGAAGCGAAAGAAATAGTTTTGGGACACTGGATATAGCGATGGAGTTTGCTGCAGATTGTTTACAATCTCAAAGAGTGATTCTATCACTCAACTCTGCCATTGTGAGCCTATGCTCAAAATCTTTCTACTCAGCGTGTCTGATGCAAGGTTATCCGGGTACAGGTGCGATCTTGCATCAAACAACAATATTTCATTTTGAATTTAGTTTTTGTTGTGGTGTTTGCTCTTGGTTTGCGAATCAACTTGGTCTCGGTGGTCTTCGACAGCGATTGGTTGACATTTTGTAATGTCCCCAATTTAGCCCTATGCTCTTCATTTGGATTTAGCCTATTTCCGGGAATCCGTAGGCTACTCAGATGTGCAAATTTAGGGTTTCCATTTTCAGTAAGTCTTGCTTCTAGCTCAGTTCAGCTTTCTGTTGGTTTTGAGGTGAACTTACTATTTTTGGCTTTGACTATTTTTAGTAAGTCTAATTTTGGCAGTGTCATCATCAACAGTTCAACTCAGGTCATCATGCTATTTTTGGCAATCCATCAGTTTCAGTATTGGTGTTGGTTTTGGTTATCTCCTTGGACTGAGTTTTATACTTAGTCAATTTCATGTTTTTAAGTTGCACCCCACGCCTAGGCTTGATGACTTCAAGTTGTTTTAAAGAGGGGACATTAAGGGGTCAAGTTGAGCATTTAATGATTTAATAAATGCTTTATTGTTGCATTTTGAAATGGACGCCAAAAAGGGAAGATGAATAATATTTTATTATTTCAAAATAAAGTGAATGGTTGAAGTGGCGTCCCTTTTGGAAGTTGAAGTGATTTGACTTTTTGGAATTCAAAATGTTTCATTTGCCATTTGAAGCTTATTTATTGAGGACTTGCTCATTCATTCTCATCTTTGGAAAATATTGTAAAGTTATGCTGCTGGTTTGAAATCCAGAATCTGGCTAAGGGAAAGCTTAGCAAATTTACTCCATTCTTCGGGCCTAATACTATTGTTCCCTAGATGGTCTATTGAGAGTGTGCTTCATTCAGAAGTGCATATTGAGCACCAAAGTGAAGGAATTGGTGATTTTTATCAGTTTTGTGTTTGTTGGTTTATTATAGGTTGAATCAAATTTTCATTTACAGCTTTTGGTGTGATTTTATTTAGCTTATGGGTATTGGTTCTATTGATTCCTATGCTAGAGGCAACCCTACTTATGCATTTGTAGATTTTAATTCAAAGTCTCCGATTTTTTATTGAAGTTCGCCCCTCTTGGGAGGCCGTACCATGTAAGAGACCCAGGTGTCTCTCAACCCAAATCTTCTGACTGTGAATGCGATTTTTTTGTTTGTTTTGTAGTTTTGATTTTTTTGAGGTTTTTTGCAATAAATGATAGGTGCGATTTTGGAAATAAATACATAAATTGATAAAAATGCCAGAACAATAATAAATCAATGATTCTTGAACTAAGAATGCTTTCCTTATTCAAATCCAACTATTACAGTCTGAAAGGTAATACATGCAAATGAAAGGCAGCTAGTAATCAATTAAAAGAGAACCTGATTTTATTGTAGCCAGGCGCACAAATGAAGAATCATTAAAATATGGTGAAACACATTCTCTCTCATCCAAGATGACACCAAATGCCACTGAGAATCTAGGCGACCAAGCTGGAGGAGACAGAGACCAAAAAACAAAGGCTTTTTTTCGTTATCTCTTTCATATGCCAATCTGCTAGTACAGTATGGCCTTTGGCAACAATGATGAAGGTACGACTAGGAAATATGAAGGCTCTAACAACTGGAAATGATTCTTAGTAAAGTCGCCCCTGATGTCTGGTGAATAATCTCTTTCAAACCCTTCCTAAATCTATATCAGTAAGCACAAATGTAACCTCTACATGAAGTCACCATGTTGACAATCTTCAACTGGTATTGCACAGTGTCAGTATCCCTGATTCTAAAGAGGGGATGTTCTTCAAAACCCGATGATCTGCAGAAACCCTTGTTTCACAAACCCCAATGCTTTCAGAGAGAAATAAAGACAAATTAGAATAATCATAACATAATGAGTTCAATTTGTCTTGGAGAAATATATATCTTCTCTCAAAAAGTCAACCCTTTCACAAAAATCAGCTCAATTGCATTTAATAATATAATAATTCGCCCTTTTGAAATACTTAGGCCAATTATTAGTAAATGGCGTCTTTTTTTATTAATGAGTATTAAACTCATTAAATAATAAATTTTCCCCTTCATTATAAAGTATTAAAAATACTTTATAATTCGCCATTTTAATAATAACTTTAATATTTCATTAAAATGACTTTATATTATAAAGTCAAATTAATAATCTCTTTAATTATTATTAAATGCTCTAATAATCCCTGTTTGCTCATCAAATCATCAAACCGGGTTGAAACTGAGTTGACCAACTGAATTAGGTGCCTTGCCAAAAATAGCAACTCCTACTTGCCTGACTTACTATGAATAGTAAGTATCTATAAATCACTCTGTAAGTGTCCGCAAAGGCTCAAACTTGAATCAACTGCTGGAGTGATGTTCCCAAACGCTGGATAACTGTTTCAAGTGACCTTCTAATCACATCTATTAGCCTACGAAGGTCTGCGTAATAGGCTAACCCCTAAATCAACTGTACTGCCTAGGAAGGGGACATTACATACCATGCTGGAGGTGTCTTGGGATTCGTGCACAATTAATTGTTGAGCTTTTGATGTAGTTTCTTGGTTAGGAGTTGGGCACCTTCCTCCTCATATGCATTTGCAATTCATTTTAGAGCATTTGGAGGTATTTTGAAAGTGTTGTGAGCATTTTAGTGGTTTTCAGTTTGTTGGTTATTGTTATCAGATTTCCATAAGTTCAAAATTTGGCTTGTAATTCAGTATTTGAGAGGTTCAGAAGTTGGAAGAATCATCCTTCAATTATTTGCATTGGTTTTATCATTGTAACACTTGTAAATTGCAGATTTGTTTCATTGTAAGGCTGTGAATTAGTAGTACTAATCCAGTCATTGTTATTACTGCATTTACTTGTGAATTATAATGCAAACACTTTAACCCTGGATGGTTTACCGCCAGTGTGGAGGAAATTAATGTTGTATGTACATCTCTCACCCACAGTTCAAGTGGCGAATCCCCACTAATGAGTGGATGCCCGCTAAGCAGATGAATTGTTTTGAATTGTAATGTTTTCCCCTCACTGTTTAAGTGGTAGTGTGGAATCTCCTATGGCTAGATCACCGCCTACTTGCATTCAGTTGTAATTCCATTTTTAGTTGTTGTTTAGTTTCCTTTGCCGTATGCTATCACCTCGCTTTCTAAAGAATCTTGGTGAACTTTCTTGGCGTTGAGTTCATTTAACTTGCTTATCTTTTGGAAACTACCGCTAATCAATTGGCGTAGTGCTGGTTTGTGTTTTGAAAATCCAAGAAAAAATTAAGTGGCATATTTTAGTGGTATCAGAGCAGAAGTTCCTGCCATCTTGTTGGGAGAACAAAAAAATTAGTGTTGCCACAATGGACTTCATTAAATATGTTGAACAGTTTAAGAAGGAATGTGAACATGATGCTTCTGTATTCCGTGTAGAATATCAGAGCATGACAAATGAGTTTAAGAATGATGTATCTTTTGACACATATTTGAATTGTGTGGTAGCTGTGAAACTTGGAAAATTGGGTGTGGTCAACTACATGAAGAAAAAAATTAAAAGAGAAGCAGAACTTGCCATGGTTGAAGAATCAAGAAAGGAAGAAGCAAAAGTATCTGTTTGTGGCTTGCAGCCTACATGTAAGCAAATTGAAAAGGAAAATCAGTCAACTAGTGTTGAAGAAGACACAAACAAGGTGCACATTTTGCCTCAAAATGATAGGGTGCTTGACGAAGATACCTTGGCAAATGAGGAGATTAAGTTAGAGTCCCAGAATACACCCATAGACTTGCATGAGATGGGAAATATTGAAGATTGTTTTGGTAAAAAGAGCATAACAACAGTCTTGAGTCCTAATGAGGATTCTTCCGATGAAGAGCTTGAGACAAATGACTTCATAGAAGATTCCAGTTGTACCAGTGTGCGGGTTGAGTTCGCTAAAGAAGAACAAATTGAAGGAAATGCTAATGATTTCATTGAATCAGCTTATGACCACCTTCATGTTGATAATGTTTATGATGATTCAGTTGAGTTTAGATCAAATCATGTTGAAGATTTGGTGATGGATAATTCTCTACTTGTTGCTGACCCAAATTTCCAAAGGATTCCAAATGAATAAATTATGACAAGTGACCAAGAAGACTTCTTTGGTATGCATGTGGATGCTAATGATAAAATCAGCAACACATCTACTCATGATAGTTCCATTGAAGAAAAGAATGATAAAATATTCAAAGCAGCCAGCTTTGATGATTCTTTATTTCAATACAATTATAGTGACTTGGGTGGTAGTGGGTTTGAATATCAAACTACGCTTGTGGAGGAAGCTATAGATGAAGATTTCAGTTTAAGTGGAATGGGAAGTGATTCATTCAAAGAGTCAACAATCCAAGAGGAGCATGATGATTTCTTTCCTGTTGATCATTACAATCAAACTTTTCACACTTGGGATCCGGGCTTGATGTCACCAAAGTATGATAAAGAACCAGAGTGGGATAAATTCCCCTTTGATCTTGATGAAGTTCAAAATTCAGTTTGCATTGCAAGTAATGAAGTGATTTTTGAAGGAGAAGTTGCAGCCAAGGCTAATGAGAATGTGAATTCTTATGTTGAAAAGAAGAATGTTATAAAGTTAGAAAATGGTTTGGGTGCCTTTTAGATTGACACACAAGAAGAGTACGAGAACTTGAAAGGTTAAGATGGAAATACTAATTTGCTTGAAGAAGTTGCTGACAGGCCTTATATTCATTAGTTATGCAATGAAGAGGTTAGTAAAGAAGCTGATTGTGAAAATCTTGCCAATGAAAGCAAATCAGAAAAGTTGATGTTTGAAGAGCAAAGCCTCTTTGCTGATTATCATCAAGGGCCTAAAGAGTTGCAAAATTTGAAGGATAATTTATTGGTTTCAGAAGAAAAGATTGTTAAAGTGTTATCAAGATTTGATAGCACATACCACTTCATTGAAGAACTCTGCTGGAAGTTTCAATTTGAAGAGAAACTAAATGGAGTTAAAGATGGAGACTCTCTTTCCAAGATGCAATCTATCAAAGAGGCATTGGAATCCATAAAGTCAGATTATTTGCACTTGCTCTCAGAAAGGGATCATGCTATTAAGTTTGCAGAGGAGACCTATGATGCCTACCAAGAGGAGGAGGAAGAGATGGATAGGCTTTGCCTTGATCTTACCTTAGCTCATCATTCATTGTGCAAAGCAGAAAATCAATCACCGATTGCAGCCACACTTAAGGAAGAAGAAGCTAATACAAGGATTATGGAGATCAAGCAAATAGTTGAAGGAATAAATGAACATAATGATGAAACATTGCAAAATACCAAGGTAATCCCATAAGTTGATGGTGATTGGAATGTGCATCAAGAGTGTGAACTCTTGAGTTGGGGAAAGACTTTTCCACAAGAAGGAATAGTTTAGCTATGAGATAGATGATTTGATGGATAATGCACATGGTATTCAACATGCTACACTTTGTGGGTCGGCAACTAATGATGGGCATGCATAAGTTGAAAAAGTTGAGCTTGAATTCTATGAAGACACCAATGAAAGGGATGAAGAAAGTATTGTTGAGAACAACAATCAATTATCTTCACATGATTTGGTTAATCATAAGGTGATAGATAATTTCTCCGAGGATGTGCCATGTTTTGTGAGTAGTAATCATCTAGGGCCTTTTGATAATGAAAGCATAAGTGGATTCAAGGATGAAGTCTTCACAAGGGAAGTGTGGACTCAAGGAGATTTCTTCATCGTTGGCTTCAAGGTGTCAATAAAACAAGTCTTGGTAGCTGCTGGTCACTCCATTGCAGCAGCAAAGAGTGAAGTTTCTAGACTTATTACTCATGAAGTTTGGGAGAAAGATGGACCAAAACAGATTATTTACTTTCTTGACAATCCATCTCTTGAGTTGAGTGATGTTTTCGCTCATCCTAGTCCTTTGAAGGAATGGGAATTGAGGACAACATTTATTCTGTGCTCCATTGATGTTGATGTTTTTATGGATGGCCTACATGGGTTTATCAAAGAAGACACTAACTTCTTGAATTTGCATTTTGCTTTGATTAGCATTTGGAGAGGTGTTGTGTACTCTTTCTGGTGCATTGGAGAACATTTTTAGTTGGGTATCCATGTTTGGAATCCTCAGCATGGCTTGATGGAGATTGTTATAAGTAGAAAGAGGAATCTTTGGAAAGACAAGGATTCTATTTTCAGTTTCTTTGATGTTGTTCCCATCCTTACTAGCCATTCGATGGTTCTTTTTTCTCATCAATTGGTGGTTTGGAGAGATAAGGATCCAATTTTCAGAGTCTTTGATGCTGCCCCCATTTTTACCAAACATTTGATGGTTCCTTTGGTTCATCCATTGATGGATTGGAGAGATGCTTCGAACAAAAGATGGTTTAATAATGGGTTGGAGTTCCTTGAGGGAAAGTTTCCAGCCTTGGGCATGAACGGTTGTCATATTATGAACGTTTATTTCCAAAGTTGCAACAGCTGTTCAACTCCTTGTATGCTGATTTTCCTAAAATCAGACTTTAATTGGTTTATTTCAGACTTCATGGGTAGCTGGTACACTCATTTTTTCTTTTCACAGTCTCTTTTCAGTGAGGGTTTATGGCCTCTAAAGTGGGAAATGATGTTTCATTGTGATTCGGATCAATTTTGGATGATGTTCAAATTCTTTTCCAGTGATCATCTTTGTTCAATCTCTTGCACTAGTGTTTGGGGCAGCGAACCTTTGCTTGATTTGGTTCAACTTTTTGAGACTTTGGGGGAGAGATTGGTGGAAGTTTTTAGAGATTTTCTTGAATATGTCAGAATTACTCAGAGGAGGCATTATACATCCTTGAAGAGCTTTGAGGATGCAGTTGCTATGACTTTTCAAAGAGCTGTTTTTTCCTTTGCAAATAGCTATGATGGAGTCACATTTGCTGTTGTGATTTGGTTTGATGCTTTGAAGAGTTATGTTGATGAGGATATTTTTGAGTTGTTTAGATTATTCTTCTTTGTTCTCAGAATGGTGATTGACATTGACATTGTAGATTTTAACTCCTTAGAGTTTTTCAGGACATGAGATGCTGCAAGATTATGATTTTAGTTTTTTCAGGATTGTCAGATTAAGCCACACGATTGGAGGGAGGACAAAGCAGTCTTGGGATATTGGTTTTGTTTGTGTAATCAGAGTGGTGTAGCATCAGCATGGTGGGTCTTTACAGAGATGGATTTGGGACCCTTGGATCCTACTTGGCATAGTAAGGATCAAGCTGTTTTCTTGGAGAGTGGTGGCATTGCTTGAGGACAAACAATTTTGGGAAGGGCGGATTGTAATGTTCTCAAGTTAGCCCTATGCTCTTCATTTGGATTTAGCCTATTTTCGGAAATCCATAGGCTACTTAGATGTGCAAATTTAGGGTTTCCATTTTCAGTAAGTCTTGCTTCCAACCTAGTTAAGCTTTATGTTGGTTTTGAGGTGAACTTATTATTTTTGGCTTTGGCTATTTTTAGTTAGTCTAATTTTGGCAGTGGCATCATCAACAGTTCAGCTCAGGTCATCATGCTATTTTTGGCATTCCATCAGTTTCAGTATTGGTGTTGGTTTTGGTTATCTCCTTGGACTGAGTTTTATACTTAGTCAATTTCATGTTTTTAAGTTGTACCTCATGCCTAGGCTTGATGACTTCAAGTTGTTTTAAAGAGGGGACATTAAGGGGTCAAGTTGAGCATTTAATGATTTAATAAATGCTTTATTGTTGCATTTTGAAATGGACGCCGAAAAGGGAAGATGAATAATATTTTATTATTTCAAAATAAAGTGAATGGCTGAAGTGGCGTCCCTTTTGGAAGTTGAAGTGATTCGACTTCTTGGAATTCAGAATGTTTCATTTGCCATTTGAAGTTTATTTATTGAGGCCTTGCTCATTCATTCTCATCTTTGGAAAATATTGTAAAGTTCTGCTGCTGGTTTGAAATCCAGAATCCGGCTAAGGGAAAGCTTAGCAAATTTACTCCATTTTTCGGGCCTGAAACTATGGTTCCCTAGATGGTCTATTGGGAGTGTGTTTCATTCAGAAGTGCATATTGAGCACCAAAGTGAAGGAATTGGTGATTTTTATCAGTTTTGTATTTGTTGGTTTATGACAGGCTGAATCAAGTTTTCATTTACAGCTTTTCGTGTGAATTTATTTAGCTTATGGGTATTGGTTCTATTGATTCCTATGCTAGGGGCGACCCTACTTATGCATTTGCAGATTTTAATTCAAAGTCTCTGATTTTTTATTGAAGTTCGCCCCTCTTGGGAGGCCGTACCATGTTGGAGGTGTCTTGGGATTCATGCACAATTAATTGTTGAGCTTTTGATGCAGTTTCTTGGTTAGGAGTTGGGCACCTTCCTCCTCATATGCATTTGCAATTCATTTCAGAGCATTTGGAGGTATTTTGAAAGTGTTGTGAGCATTTTAGTGGTTTTTAGTTTGCTGGTTATTGTTATCAAATTTCCATAAGTTCAGAATTTGGCTTTTAATTCAGTATTTGAGAGGTTGAGAAGTTGGAAGAATCATCCTTCAATTATTTGCATTGGTTTTATCATTGTAACAATTGTAAATTGCAGATTTGTTTCATTGTAAAGCTGTTAATTAGTAGTACTAATCCAATCATTGTTATTACTGCATTTACTGGTGAATTCTAATATAAACACTTTAACCTGTGGATGGTTTACCGCCAGTGTGGAGGAATTTAATGTTGTATGTACATCTCTCACCCATTGTTCAAGTGGCGAATCCTCACTAATGAGTGGATGTCCGCTAAGCGGATGAATTGTAATGTTCCCCCCCACTGTTTAAGTGGTAGCGTGGAATCTCCTATGGCTGGATCACCGCCTACTTGCATTCAGTTGTTGCTTTGTTTCCTCTGCCATATGCTATCACCTTGCCTTCTAAAGGATCTTGGTGAACATTCTTGGCGTTGAGTTCATTTAGCTTGCTTATCTTTTGGAAACTAACGCTAATCAATTGGCGTAGTGCTGGTTTGTGTTGTGAAAATCCAAGATAAAATTAAGAGGCATATTTCACATTTTGACATTGATTGTCAAATGTCATATATCAATTTTCACTCCATAGACATTTTAATATTCTTTGGATTTAATCTCATAGATTATGACATTCGATTTCCAAACCATAGTTGGAAAACTCGGACTCGCCGCGGACTCGGCAGCCCAAAAATATGACTCAGACTCGGGACTCGGCACAGACTCGGGAAAAGACTCGGTTAGGACTCGGCAAAAAAAAAAAACCGTAGTTTTACAAAAAAAAAGAACAAATTAATGCATTTAGAGAACATAAGAGCCTAATTTGATTATCAAACACTTATAATTCAAAGATTACACATGTCATATGATCATCAAACACTCAATAATTGAAATTTCATCATTCATAGTCATCAAATACTCATAGTTTCAATGTAGAACAGCATCATAAATTTATAAATGTTTACATATAATCATGTCAAAAAGAGGAAAACATTAACAACCACATGTAATCTACATCTTCCTTTTTCCCCTCCCAATGGTACTCAATTTTGGAGGCCTAGAACTAGAAGGTGCCCGTGCTATAGTATCCAAACGAGGACTAGGAGATCGAGAAGGGGAAACATGATATTCGAATGTGTCTTCATTGTCCTCCATGGCATCCAATCTTGCTGCTTCTTCTTCTGCTGCTGCTGCTCTCTCTAATTCAGCAAGATCCTCATCAGTAAGGAAGACATCAGCCTCATCATTTTGTTCATCAATAGTCCATTCACCATATGGATCAATGTCATCCAAGTCGATGGACTCGTGTGAAACACCCTCCACCTTTCTAGTTCGAAGGCGAAGGTTGTATCGAACAAAAACTAAATCATTTAGGCGCTGCTGAGTCAACATATGAAATATTCCCTTTAATTTTTTCTCAAAATACAATACACAAACCAACAATAAGTCACTGATTAGCGTTAGCTCCAAAAGCAAATCAGCATGGAAGTAACTCTAACCAAGAATGTTCACCAAGATCCCAATGTGGGCGAGGTGATAGCATATGGTCAGAGGATCATTAGGAGTAAACTGAACTGAAATTACAATTCATCTGTTGATGCAGGCATCCACAAGCAGTGGGGATACTCCACTTATTCAGTGGGTGAGATTATTACATTATTAAAGGCGGCAAGCCAGCCATTTAAATCCTCACTTCCACTTATTAGCGTGGAGAATCACACAACCACTTATTTAGTGGGGGGAAACTTACAATTAAGAAAGATGATTATTTAAACTCAACCACTCAATCGTGGGGTATGAAATTCAAACTAATTGCAGCAAATAAAATAAATAGCTGTTAGTACTACTAATCAGCTTTACAATGAATTAAACAGCTGCAAATAAGAAAGATATGCTTCCAAATCAATCAATGGTTAGAGTAACACTTCCTCTAACTCTTACAATACAATAATGATATAGAAATGAAGCTCAAACCAGCATTATATCAAAAACTAACAAGTCTGATCAGAAATAGAGAATACAGAAAATCAGACCAGCAAACTGTACATCAATGAAATGCACATAACTTTATCAATTTACCTCCAAATTGAGTGCAATCAATTGCAATGAACCTCTGAAGGATAGGCGCCCATGTCATGATGATGAAACAGCTTCAAAAAGCAACCATTAATTTACTTGCACAATTCTCAATGCTCCCAACATGGTATGACTCTTGAGAAGGGCGATTTAGCAAATAAAAATCAAAGACTTGGACCTAAATTCCAATCTCTTGTGGAAGGGGTCGCCTTGGGTCTAAAACCACTTTGCAAACATACCCAGAATGATATTTAATTTGCTCAAAAAGCTGTTAACAAAAAACACTTTCAGCTGTAGACAAACCAGCAACTCCAAATTGATAAAAACTCTCAAAATTCTTCAAATTAAATTCTGATCTTCTGTGGGAAGGGGTGCCCATGTACTAGGAATCAATTTCTTCAATACCCAGAAGCACATAAAAAACATACAAAAAGCTGTTAATGAAAACCTCCTTCAACCATGATATGACCAGCAAACACAATTCTGAAAATTATTATCAAAAACTACAAAATCTTCAACTTTGAAACTCAATGTGCACTTCTGGATGAAGCACACTCTCAATCCACCATCTAGGGAACCATAGTTTCAGGCCCGAAGAATGGAGTCAAATTGCTAAGCTTTCCCTTAGCCGGATTCTGGATTTCAAACCAGCAGCATAACTTTACAATATTTCCAAAGATGATCAGCTCTACAAACAGCAGCAATATATAAGCTTCAATTGGCAAATGAAGCAACAAGAGACTCTTCAAATTCCAAGAAGTTGAATCACTTCAACTTCCAAAAGGAATGCCACTTTAAGCATTTCACTTTTTGAAATAATAAAATATTAATCAACCTCTTTTAGGCATCCAACTTCACTTTGCAACAATAAAGCATTTAATAATTCATTAAATGCACCATTGACCCCTTAATGACCCCCTTTTAAAAACAACATGAAGTGATCATTCCTAGGCGTGGGGGTACAACTGAGAAACATAAAAATGACTAAGTATAAAACTTAATCCATGGAGATAACCAAAGCCAAACTGAAACTGAAGGATAGCAAAATGACTTGAGCTGAATTGCTGATGATGCTACTGCCAAAATTAGACTTACTAAAAATAGCCAACTGCTATAAATAGTAAGTTCACATCAAAACAACAGAAAGCCAAACTGAACATTGAACTGCAAAGGATTGAACTGCTGCTAGACAAATACTGCCAAAAGATAGACTTGCTAAAAATAGTGAACTGCTATAAATAGTAAGTCTGCACAACAACCTCAGAACGCCAACTGAGCAGTATCTGAAAGAGGAAACCCTAATTTTCCACCTCAGCTTAGCCTATGGATTTCCGGAAATAGGCTAAATCCAAATGAAGAGTGTAGGGCCAAAATGGGGACATTACAGTCCGCCCTTCCCAAAATTGCTTGTCCTCAAGCAATGCCATCACACTCCAAAGAAACAATTTGATCTTTACCATGCCAAATAGGATCCCAGGGTCCCAAATCATCCTAGGAGAAGGATAGCACCAACTGATGTAAGCACTGCACTGCTGGATGCCAACACAAGAAATCACTAGATTAAAATTAAACTGAAACATCATGGGAATAAATTCTAGAAGACCATCATTGGCTTCATCATCTTCAACTGTGGAATAGAAAACCCAAGTGATACCAGGATTCCAAATCTTTCTCAGGAACACCGTTCCTCTAATCCGTTGTGCTACTCTGATTAAAACAATTGAATACTCAAAGTGGATCAACATGTCACAATCCACAAAAGACAATGCACCAAACATGTTAGTGCCCGGGTCCCATATCAGTCTGTAGGACCTCCAAATCTTGTTGTCATAATTCTGATCAGCAACAAAAATATTTTCAAACATGCTTCTAAACCAATGCCAAAACCAAGAGCAACACTCCACACTCCATCCCTATCCAAGAGGATGCACAATGCTTCCTTTGAAGCAAACTGATTTCACTGAAAGAACTCCAAGAAATATTCACATGTCTCACATCAAGAGTCTCAATTTGACAAATCAAATCAGCTAATAACTCGCTGTCCCAAAAAGTAATTAATGACTTGGTACCACAAAATTCATTGTCAACCATCAATGAACAACCCATACTTGAACTTTGACCATACTGAAACATTCCCTTGCTCATTTGTGACAGAAATTCAATCCAAATAGGAGGTGGAGAGGCCTGGAAATGAAATAACCAGCTTCCTAAGAGGTCTGAAATAATCATCTTGAGATCTGATTTTTGGAAAATCAGCATCCAAGAAGACAAACAGCAGCTGCAACACAAGAATTTTTTATCAAAATGAGCATAACTGCTCATGAACCACACTGGTGGCACCTTTAGCAAGAGACCCCATGCCACCACAAACCAACTTCTGATCATATTTTCTTCCCAGAACACCAATGTATGATCAGAAATAAAGAGGCAATGACATAGAAAGAAGGGAGCAGCAAACATAAAACAGAATTTTTGACACTTATCTCTCCATCCAACCTTCTTTTTATGCATTCCATTCTTCAAAAGAAAATGCTTGAGATCCCAAACACTGATTTTCAATTGAAGACATTTTCCAACACATAAGCAAATGGTCACAACTACACTCTGAATATTATATGCTGGTCTATCTATTTTGAAATTACCTTCTTCCCAAGTAATGCCAGGATCCCAAACTAACAACCATGAAGAACCACTTCTCAAACTGATAATTGCTCTCACACGAATCCTTTGATTCACTCGTTCCATCTGCAATGCCACTTCTTGAAATTCCAAGAAGTATTCAACCAACCTTTGTTCATTGAAGAAATCAAATCTAGAATCTTGTGATATGACTTGCCGGAAAGATTCCATGAATCCTTCATCAAATACAATTCTGAAATCTATCACTCTAAGAGAAGATGGTGATGAACTAAAATCTGATATGAGTCTCACAAGCATCCTCATCAAAAAATAAATTAAACCTTCATCAACAAACCCATCAACTCTTTGTTGATGAACAATAAGAATGCCTTCATTTCTTTGTGTTTCAAGAGTTACCAATTCTTGCTGAATGGTTGCACTAGGAGCAGCAGTAGATTCAACTTCGTGCAACTCACGTATTAACTCTCCAATGCTGGAAGACAAACTCAAATCCCCTTCTTCAGTAATCTCTGAAGCAATTTCTTCGTCATTTTCAAAAAGAGGATTTACATAAACCTTACTAGAACCTTCTTCATACAAGAGATTGTCAAAAGCTTGATAAGCTTGAGAATTTGAATGCTTTGGTCTCTTAGGACAGCATTCCAAATCATATGTTTCTTGTATGAGATCAAACTCATCAAGAATTTCTTGAAGCTCCTCTGCTCTTCTTCTATTTTCTTGCTCCCATGAATATTGAACAGCAGAAATCTGATTCTCTGCTTCAATTAGAGTCTCATGCACTTCTTGCAACTTTGTTTTGGTAAGCTCATGCCACTCCAATGCCTTGTCAGCAATATTGGCCACTAAGTCTTTGTCACGAATGATGTGCAAAAGACTAGATTTAATTTCCTCCAAGGCAAATTTAATGGACTTCATGTCATTAATAGAAATGCAACATACAACTTCTCCCCTAGGCACATCATAAATCATTTGTTCTACATGTCTATGAATTCTATCAAGATTTGACAAAATTTGAATTCCATTATCAGCAATGTGTGAACTTGAGCTGCAATCATTATATACTGGCTGAGATGATGTAGAACAACTTTGATGGATAAAGATTTCAAAAATGGTTTGAGTTGTACTCCTCAACTTGTCTCGCATGTGATGAACACTCTTCATTATTCCATCCATAGTGCCTTCCAATTCCTTAGCTTTTTGTCTTAGCTTGATTTCCGGTGAAGAAAAATTTGCCTTATAACTACTAGAAACTTCACCTTCCATGTTGTCTCCTATACATGATTCAAAAGAATTGATCAAATCAACTTTGAAGTGGGAAGAGACTTCATCTTCCTCTTTCTTCTTCTCCTCCTTGACTTGACTTTCAAACCAACATTCTCTAGAATTGTGAAGAAGCAAATTGCTGATTGAACACATATCTTCTACTAATCGAACTTCTCTTTCACTTGGATCTACACTTATGGCCTCTTCATGCATCTTTGTTTCAACTTTTGTTTCCAAAAGTTTTTTCTTTGAATCTTCAACATGAGGCTTCTTAACACAAGTCAACTCACTGTTCTCCTCTGTAGAAAACAAGAGTACCTCACTAGTCTTCAAGGCTTCCACTGACACATTACATTCTTTTACAGAATGCTTGGATGAGTGCAAATCCGTAGATACCCCTTGAACTTTTGCAATGTCTTCAAAGGGATTCCAACTTTCATCCTCCTCTTCAACTTCGGAAATCTCCTCTTTGTTCACAACAGTCTTCTTCAAAAATGGTTTCAACTTATCTTCACATTGACTGAAAATTTCTTTAACTAACAAATCAGCAGTGGGAGAAATCTGCTCTTCACGTTTATAAGCATCCAAGAGAAGAGTTTGGACACTTTCAGGAAGACTATCAGCTTCTTTAATTGTAGAGATTAGAACATTCATGACAGCTGCAAGCATACTCTCTTCTTGCTCACTCCAGGTCGAGGTGAAAAGATAATTAAACAAGTGATAAATCTGATTCTCCATCTCAAATTCTATCAATAAGATGCAAGCACCAACTTCAGAAAATGTTTTTAAAATAGCAGCTCTTCTTGGAAACAAGCTACTACCAGTTTCATCCAAATCTTGAAAACATTCCACTATCATCTTTAATATGATCTTCATAGTTTCATCATTATAGGGCAATTGGGGAATTACAATTCTCATTATCTCCATAAAACAAGAAGAAATCAGCAACTTGGTCTCTTCATCAGGATGCCCCAACCAATAGGGCTGATTCAAAAAATTCACTGTAGGAGCTAGTGCCAACTCCATTATCTTTGAAGGTGATGGCTTCACTTGTCTCAAACATTGTTCTAACAAATGAAGAATGTTCTCTTCATTTTCCTTTGACTGAAATTCTTTACCAAGTCTCTTTCCAACCATAAAGAGAGTCTCTGCCAACTTCATCTCTTCTTCATTAGCCATGCCTAATTGCCAACCTCTGGATACCACAAGAAACTGAACTAGAATCTGCTCTGACTTTCGGTGTAGTACCGAAGATCTTTGTCACTCAATTGTTTAAACATGTAGCACTGTTCACAGGATGGCAGGATCTTCTGCTCTGATACCACTGAAATATTCCCCTTAATTTTTTCTCAAAATACAATACACAAACCAACAATAAGTCACTGATTAGCGTTAGCTCCAAAAACAAATCAGCATGGAAGTAACTCTAACCAAGAATGTTCACCAAGATCCCAATGTGGGCGAGGTGATAGCATATGGTCAGAGGATCATTAGGAGTAAACTGAATTGAAATTACAATTCATCTGTTGATGCAGGCATCCACAAGCAGTGGGGATACTCCACTTATTCAGTGGGTGAGATTATTACATTATTAAAGGCGGCAAGCCAGCCATTTAAATCCTCACTTCCACTTATTAACGTGGGGGGAATACAGTCCACACAACCACTTATTTAGTGGGGGGAAACTTACAATTAAGAAAGATGATTATTTAAACTCAACCACTCAATCGTGGGAGTATGAAATTTAAACTAATTGCAGCAAATAAAATAAATAGCTGTTAGTACTACTAATCAGCTTTACAATGAATTAAACAGCTGCAAATAAGAAAGATATGCTTCCAAATCAATCAATGGTTAGAGTAACACTTCCTCTAACTCTTACAATACAATAATGATATAGAAATGAAGCTCAAACCAGCATTATATCAAAAACTAACAAGTCTGATCAGAAATAGAGAATACAGAAAATCAGACCAGCAAACTGTACATCAATGAAATGCACATAACTTTATCAATTTACCTCCAAATTGAGTGAAATCAATTGCAATGAACCTCTGGAGGATAGGCGCCCATGTCATGATGATGAAACAGCTTCAAAAAGCAACCATTAATTTACTTGCACAATTCTCAATGCTCCCAACATGGTATGACTCTTGAGAAGGGCGATTTAGCAAATAAAAATCAAAGACTTGGACCTAAATTCCAATCTCTTGTGGAAGGGGTCGCCTTGGGTCTAAAACCACTTTGCAAACATACCCAGAATGATATTTAATTTGCTCAAAAAGCTGTTAACAAAAAACACTTTCAGCTGTAGACAAACCAGCAACTCCAAATTGATAAAAACTCTCAAAATTCTTCAAATTAAATTCTGATCTTCTGTGGGAAGGGGTGCCCATGTACTAGGAATCAATTTCTTCAATACCCAGAAGCACATAAAAAACATACAAAAAGCTGTTAATGAAAACCTCCTTCAACCATGATATGACCAGCAAACACAATTCTGAAAATTATTATCAAAAACTACAAAATCTTCAACTTTGAAACTCAATGTGCACTTCTGGATGAAGCACACTCTCAATCCACCATCTAGGGAACCATAGTTTCAGGCCCGAAGAATGGAGTCAAATTGCTAAGCTTTCCCTTAGCCGGATTCTGGATTTCAAACCAGCAGCATAACTTTACAATATTTCCAAAGATAATCAGCTCTTCAAACAGCAGCAATATATAAGCTTCAATTGGCAAATGAAGCAACAAGAGACTCTTCAAATTCCAAGAAGTTGAATCACTTCAACTTCCAAAAGGGATGCCACTTTAAGCATTTCACTTTTTGAAATAATAAAATATTAATCAACCTCTTTTAGGCATCCAACTTCACTTTGCAACAATAAAGCATTTAATAATTCATTAAATGCACCATTGACCCCTTAATGACCCCCTTTTAAAAACAACATGAAGTGATCATTCCTAGGCGTGGGGGTACAACTGAGAAACATAAAAATGACTAAGTATAAAACTTAATCCATGGAGATAACCAAAGCCAAACTGAAACTGAAGGATAGCAAAATGACTTGAGCTGAATTGATGATGCCTCTTGCCAAAATTAGACTTAATAAAATAGCCAACTGCTATAAATAGTAAGTTCACATCAAAACAACAACCAAAGCTGAACATTGGCAAAGTTAGTAACTAGACAAATCTGCCAAAAGATAGACTTGCTAAAATAGTGGCTGCTATAAATAGTAAGTCTGCACATAACCTCAGGCATGTGTGATGTCACGAAAGAGGAAACCCTAATTTTCCACCTCGGCTTAGCCTCACAGTTCGAATAGGCTAAATCCAAATGAAAGAGTGTAGGGCCAAAATGGGGACATTACAACCTATTCCTCTTCTTTGTGTGAATGTTCTCAAATAAACTCCAATTCCGTTCACACCCAGAAGCACTGCATGGCTGTGACAAGACACGTATGGCTAGCTTTTGAAGATTTGGTGTGCTAGCACCATAGTTCTCCCACCATAGATCTACAAAAACATGTTTAAAAAATATAAGTATTAAGAAATAAGAATAAAGTAAACAATCTATATGTAAGAATCAAGTTTCTAATTTCATTTTTTACCTGGTTGTTGTTTTCCTCTCCTTTCAATTGCTTGTTGGGAGGAAAAGAGTCTCCCCTCTGCACCTTTGTAGACCTTGAATAGATAAAAGAAAAAGTAAATCAAATATAGAAAATTCATAGATAGTCAAGGCTCAACATTGCAAATTCATAAATAAGATGTAACAAATCTCACCTCCAACTCATCAAGCACTTTATCTCTCAGCTCAGGATCAGGCACCATCCTATCAATGCATATGACAAGACCTTCCATGACCTCCTCATCCGCCTTAAATGTGTCCGAGAAGTAGAACTTCGGATTCAAGAAGTAGGCAAAGGCATGGATCGGCTGGTGGAGTTGGTGTGTCCATCTCCGATCAATGATGCGCCATATGATTTCATATTTCTTTTTGTTTCCGCCATAGTAACGTGATATGGCCTCTTTGGCCCTATCCATGGCCTCATAGATGAACCCCATTGGCATGCCATCTCCATCCACCATATGGAGAACCCTCACCAAAGGTTCTGTCACCTAAAAAAATGAAAACAAATGTTAAATCATAACAAAATTAACCCCTCAAAAAAAAAAAACAGCAAATAGATTATCATGTATAATTTATTTTTGTGTGATTGCTACTTACCCCCATCAACTCCTCTCCATTTTTGATGAATGTCTCATCAAAAACTATGGCAACAATCCTCTCCCCTTCAGGTCTATTGGAAAATGAGGACTCCTTCCAAGCATCAGACACGAACATTTGTTTGAGATGATTAATGGCACCAAGAATGCTTTGCAATGTGAGGAAGTGGCTAGCAAATCGTGTCACTCCAGGTCGCACAAGGTCCTTGCCATTTGTAAATTTCCTCATCAAAGAAAGCACCCAAGTATGGTTGTAGATAAATTTTGTAACACTTTTTGCATCTTCAACCACACTTTTGACCCATGAAATCTTCCCAATGTCCTCTAGCAATAGGTCTAAGCAATGTGCAGCACATGGAGACCATGCAATTGTGGGATACCTCTCCATAAGTAGTCTACCTGCAGCTACATATGCAGCTGCGTTGTCCGTGATGATTTGGACAACATTATCAACTCCAACCTCCTGGACCACCCCATCTAATAGATTGCATAAAGTCTCAGCATTTTTAACTTCATGGGAGGCATCTATTGATTTTAGAAACACCAATCCACCATTAGAGGCCACTAAAAAGTTAAGGAGAGTTCTATTTCGTCCATCTGTCCACCCATCAGATAAAATGCTGCAACCTTTTCTTCGCCAAAATTTTTTTTGCTCATCAACCACAAGCCGTGTATTCTTTACGGCTTCCTCTAGCAATGGCCCACTCAAATCTTTAGATGATGGGGTCTTAAACCCCTTTCCTGCAACTGTAAGGGCGTTCACCAAACCTTCCCAATATGGGCTGTTTGCAACATTGAAAGGTAGATTATTGTAGTACCAAAAGTTTGCAGCAGCCATCCTAGCTTCTTGATGCTTTTCTTTATTCCAACCCGTACCTTCAAGTGAAGGTTGTGCTCCTGGAACATTACGTGGAATAAAATAATTTGGTCCTGATGAAGGACCCTGACTAGCAGTAGAAAAGGAACCATCAGGACTCTCACCAAAAGATGAATGTGGAGCACGGAAGCTTGGACTTGCAACACCATGGGGCATAGAGGGTGCAGATTGGGATTGAGATCCACTCATCACTGATGTTAGGGCATCTTTTGTTTTTTGTCTTTCCTCTTTCTTAAGCTCATATTCAGCAAGAAGGGCCTTCATCTCTCTAATGATCTCAGGAGTAGTATTCTTGCATCCCTCCACATTTTGCCCAGGGATTCTAGCAAGGTGGTATTTTAATCTGTTTATTCCTCCTGTCATCCATTTGTTGCATTCATGACATGTCAATTCACCTTTTTTATTTCCTAGAATTGCATACTTCCATGCAGGGTCTTTTTTTACTCCCTTTGGATTTGAAGACGACATTGCTGTTTCAAGTTCAAAATGAAAAAAAAAATCAGCTAGGTTTTGCTAAAAAATCAGCAAATAAATGTGATTCAAAATTTCAAAGTTTCAAACATTTGCAAAAGAAAAAAAATGCAAAACCAAGCTAGAAAGTAGAAACAATAAGAATTAGGCTATTAAGGAAAATAGAAAAAAATTTGACAGCATTTCCCCTTATTTTTCTTAATTTGTTAAATTTTGAATGCAAAAAAATTGAAGAAAACAAACAAAAAGCAGTGTTAGATCACTTACCTTGCTCTATTTTGACCTTTTTGGTTCGTTCTCCCTTCTTCTATCAATCCCAAAGCAATTTGCAGACCTGGTTTTCAAGAGTGACAGTCAAAAAATGAAAAAAAAAGCTAAAAAAAACGTGGGTTTTAACCCGTTTTTGGACTCAGCCGCGCAGGAGAGTCCCGACCCAGGACTCGCCTGGACTCGACTCCCGAGTCCGTGGCGAATGGACTCGGCCAGGGTAGGGACTCCCGAGTCCGCGGCAAGTCGGCCGAGTCCGCAAACTATGTTCCAAACATTTCTCCATGGTTTTAATGTCGAGTGAATCATGGGAAGCATAAAGTTACAGATCGTTATTGGCATATAAAATAAATCAATTTTAATTCGATTTACTTTTCAGCATTGAGAAGGAAATATGATATGCCAAATTGAGAGAAATGAAGGGGCGCCATCTTCCATTTGATTGCAAGACCAAAAACTACAAGAAGAAAATGACATCAATATTGAGGAGGGGTCGATTGAATAAAAGTGATGGTGGTGGTGTATCATTTTGGACATTATAATGCAGATTGAGAATTGAAAGGGCTGCACCATGTGGCTAGACAATTAAAAATGCAAGAAGTTAAAGTTTGAAGATTGAAAATAACTGATGATGGGAGAAGAGTCTGCTAGGCATTACAAGATTAGAGGCAGATAAATACAAAGATTAACCTGCGTGAAAAGGAAGTGGAAGGGGCAGAATTCCATCATGAAGGGAGATCAAAAGCCAAAATAGAATTGGTGTGCAGTGAGGAGAAATGAATGGTGCATAAAAAAACATTTTCTAGAATGCGAAGGGAGCCTGTGTGGAAGGTAAGGAGGCTTCATCAATGAAGAAATTAAAATGTAGAAAAATAGGAGAGAGAGGGGTGTATGCAGCATTAAGGGGGAAGAAGGCGCAGATGTGAAGTGAATGTATAAGGCACACCAAAGAAAAATATAATGTGCTGTAAGTGATTATGGAGTGCGCAGCTGGGAGTGTAGAGGAGGTGCAATGAATGTATGGGGGCGTGGATATAAGGAGGAGAGGGCAGCTTTGGATTCAATTTTCTGAATTGTGTAGAAAGCATGAGAATTTAAAGAGGAGCAGTTCTAAAAGAACAAATGACACGAATGGATTGAGCATAGACAAGGATGAAGAATAACAATCCCTTGAATGGTAGAATCAAAACTAAAGTGCCGAGTTGTAGGAACAGAGCTAAGTGTAGTTGGATTGGTAAAAGACAAGGTTGCAGATCAGAATTATGGAGTGCCGAGTTGTAGGAACAGAGCTAAGGGGGAAGAAGGCGCAGATGTGAAGTGAATGTATAAGGCACACCAAAGAAAAATATAATGTGCTGTAAGTGATTATGGAGTGCGCAGCTGGGAGTGTAGAGGAGGTGCAATGAATGTATGGGGGCGTGGATATAAGGAGAAGGCAGCTTTGGATTCAATTTTCTGAATTGTGTAGAAAGCATGAGAATTTAAAGAGGAGCAGTTCTAAAAGAACAAATGACTCGAATGGATTGAGCGTAGACAAGGATGAAGAATAACACTCCTTTGAATGGTAGAATCAAAACTAAAGTGCCGAGTTGTAGGAACAGAGCTAAGTGTAGTTGGATTGGTAAAAGACAAGGTTGCAGATCAGAATGGTTTGAGAGAGAGACCATTGATCGTCAAAGTGAACGCTTTTTTTTTAACAAATGTATTGAAAACTTCATTTGAATCAACATTGATTTTGTGCTATTTAATTAATTGAAGTTTTGTCTTTGTAAATGGTGTATTGGTTTGAGTTTTGGAAGTAGAGAGTTTTTCCTCTTGCGTCAAGGACATCAATAGAAGTGAATTAAATAGAGCATTTATAAAAGGTAGCGGCAGATTTGAAATAGAAGTGAATTAAATAGCAGCGATTGAAGTGGTATAAGGCAGTGATTAATAACAAAAGGCAATGGTCAAGGCAGTGCTCAGGTTAAGTTTCAAAAAGCAGCGACCCCTTTTGATAAAAGCTATTTGAATTAAAATTTGTTAAGGATTCAAACCAGCGATTAAGGAATGGTTGTGACCCTTCCAAAAGGGCAGTAATAACAAAGGGGTGTGACCCCCAAGAAATGAAAGGTATGAGATATATAAGGAAGATCAATTCATTCGGTGAGGCATCAAGGTAAAAGCTGGGGAAAAGAACAGTAGATTGGAAACAAGGAATGATAATTGGAAATTCTAATTCTATTCGATTATATATTAGTAATATATTTGGGAAGTAAGTTTAAATATAATTATAAATCTATATATATGTATATAAAAATTATATATCTATACATATATATAGTCATGCAATGGTAATTAATGGAATTAATTAAGAATATTTATATATATCCATTTATGTTATATAATAGTATGCAATATTGATGCTTGCAACAATTATTAATCCTTATTAGTAATGATTCAATTGAACTAATCTATTTGTTTCTTTTTAAGCAATATCTTCTGAATATTGAAAACAGATTGATCAACTTGAGGAAGATATTTCATTCAGGCAACAAACATATTCAGAATATTAGAAAGAAAATGGCAGTTCAGACTTCATTCGACATAAGTACATTGTGTTTTGCAAACAGCAAACTGATTATTTAACACTGTGGTATGCTATTTGATATATACATTTTGAAGACATAAATTTCATGCATCTTATGTGGAACATAGTAAGAACTGCATTTCTAATTAAATTATTGGTCCAACATTAAGTTACTTATTCCTCTACAATCAATCATGGGAAGGAGAGAGGGAAGTTCAAGGGGGGATAGCAGTTACGAGGTTTCCTTCTAAGGCCATTCTTAATGGATGACTGAAGTGCCTGCCATTATGGGCCAAGGGGGTTGCCTATTTGCCCTTGGGCTTAGAAAGAGGAATACTCCGAGCATCCTATTGTGGCTTCCTCTCCAACCTCCTCGATGGTTGATTGTTGGAGTGGATAATAACCTTAAATTCGTGTTGATATTTACTTATATGTTTTAAGATCAATGAACCTTATGTATGCTAAATAATTTAAGGATGTCTATGGGCCTCCTATGGAAGCCCTTTCCCCAATCTCTACATGGATTGGTTGTTGGGATGGATTCAAGGAGTTTTACTCATAAGAGGGATGGATAAGGCAACAAGGGTAGGGAACGTAGATACAAGTTTACCAACCAGGTACACAACCCCATGTTGGATGATTGTGTGTCTACCACTTGAGGGCCAAGAGGGATGGTATATCCACTCTTAGGCTTGGTATGGATAGCTTCGGGCGGACTTATCATGTTCCCTCATCAAGACCCATTATGATCCAACTTCCAATTTGCATTCTAGATATTGTGTGAACATTATTTGAAATAGTTATGCATTTACCATGTTTAAATAGATAAGACATTTATTATATATGTTTGATCATATGAATTGTATTCCAATATTATCTAACATGATTATAGAGACCCTAAACCAAGATTTATCTTATTTTAAAGGCATTTAATTGGTAAGATATAGCCCTAACTACATTATACTTGTGATTCTAGGGCAAGATTTAGGGTTATCCAAAAGAGGGACATTACACAAGATGGATAGGGAAATTATGGCTAGAAGATCCAATTTGTGGTGGACTATGCATGGACACAATTGTATAACTACATCTCTAGCTATTCGTTTGCTATCTCAGGTTTCTAGTTCTTCTGTTGCTGAGAAGAATTAGTCTACTTATAGCTTCATCCACTCCCTTAAGAGGAATAGGCTTACCTCTAGGAGAGTAGAGAAGCTTGTGGTTGTACATAGTGCCTTGTGTCTCATTGACCACAAGGCACTCTTGTACAAGGAGAGTCCAACAACGTGATGGGATCTAGAGCCAAAGGAGCTAGCATAGATTGATGAGGAAGCTACACAAACATGGATGGTTGGTATTAGTATGGAGGAGCTTGACCATGTGGAGTTTGAGTCCAACAATTCTAGTGATGAGGAGTTCGGGGATGATTAGAGGCCTCACTTCACTCCATTTTGTTATTTTGAAAATTTTGATTTGTTATCATCATTGTACTCAATGTAATCATCATTATGAAATCTTGAATATAATATAAATTTTGAATTCAACATTTTAATTGTTCAATGTTAAATTGTTAATGTTCATTTCAAAATTCAAACTTCAAAGTTCAAAGTTTTAAAGCTCTTAGTTTAGTAGTTTCTAAGTTTTAACTATTACTAGTTTGCCAAGGTTTCATTTGTAATTCTTATACTTATACATCTTTTTATAACTATTTTTTCAAGTACTATATGTTTTTAGAGTGTCACCTCATCGCCCTCCCTAGATTGTTCCCCTGCCCAAACTTGGGCCCTTGGCCCTTGTCCTTGAAACACATCCCCCATGACCCTTGTCAAAGAAACTCCGTGGAATTGTGATTATAATTGGCTGACAAACACATCCAATCACAATCATTCAACAAATGTAATTGGGGACAAACATGTAAAGTTGAGGAGTCAACTCCACAGTCACAATAGGAGAAAAGGAGAAAACCTTGTGGGAAAAACTCCTCTCCAAAAGAGAGAAATACAAGTCAAGGAATAAGAAGCCTCCAAACAAGAGTGAAGGACAGAGAAGCCTCCAATTAAGAAGAAATTGTCCCAAAGATAGGAACAATGGAAGAACATGGAAAACATCACTGAAGCATGAAGAAGCTGCAAACACTGTCGTAGAATGACTACTGAAATGCTAAAAGAAGGAATGCAAGAGTGTCCATATGGTAAGTGCTCCATCTCACTGAAATGCATGGGTAACTAGCCGCTGCATCCACCTAGTACATTGGAACAAATATTGTATACATAGCTCACTCCAACATGAAACCAAGGAAGCAATAACACCAACAATAGAAACCCCCCATAATCTTGACAAAGGAGAGGTATGGCCAATTTACCTAAATTGGATATAAGTAGTGCATGAAGAGGAACCAAGAACATCTGAAGGTGCAATCATGAAAGTACAAGCAGATAGAAAGGATGTGAAAACAAAAGTCACATACACATGAGAAAGGTATGAAAGCAAACAAAGGCAACCATCAACCTCCATGGCACTTTATATCATAGTGCGAGTACAACAAGGCACAAAGTGATGTGCAAGAATCCCAATACTACACATACAAAGCTGAGGCACTTTATCTCAGTGTGTTTACAGATGATAAATACATGCAATGTGAGCCCATAAGGTCCAAAAAGGACAACAAATGAGAAGAAGGATTTCTAGAAAAAACCAAAAATAAAATCTAGAAACCACCTACAACACTTTGAAGAGCTCGGAACAAGATTTTTGACGATAGCTCGTTTGCCCGTTTTCGACATCATATGCAAAAGTTATGCCGAAAAAACTAAAGGCAACTCTAGAAAATAAGATATGAATTTGACTGGAAATAATAGGGACCTGAGAAAAAATCTCCAAAAAAAAACCTACACCACTGGAAATTACTCTAAGTCCTCTTTCCGGCGACATCTTGTTTGCTTGATTTCGACACCATGGGCAAAAGTTATGGCCTCCGGAAGAAAACAACTCCCAAAGGGCAAAAAACACAGTCACTGCATTAAATTTGACAGCCATATGGCCGTCACAGCAAAACTATGAGCTTAAATTTGATGGCCAAATGGTCGTCATCGCATTTTCACAATTTGGCTTATTTAAAAAGAAAGTTTTTTTTTAAAAACAATAAAAAACAATTACATTGAAGTATATATATTTTTAAAATATATTAAAACATTGATTTTTAAAAAAATCCCATAAAAATAGGTCTTGAGTGACTTGCGTAGGTGCCAATGCGACTTTGTCTTGGTGTCTGCTTGAATACGACTTTGTCTTGAGGAGTACTCCCCTTTTAATTTTTTTTTGGTTTTTAAAAACAATTTTTACAAAGCTTTTCAAAAGGTTTTAAAAATATTTTTTTCACAAATAAGCACAAATTTTATGGAAAAATAAATAATTTTTTTACAAATTTTTTTTACCTCATAAAGTTTGCTGACCCTGTACGGCCCTGTATAGCATTTTTTTTTTTTGCCTTAGAGGTCAATTGTTCGGATTTCGACAATTTCACAGTCGATCTTAGGGTTTTTTGCCGTTGCGGACGCAATGGTGAGGTCTGTTTGGGCTCAAAACTCTCTGAAAAATTAGGCACCTCCTGGATTTGGCAAACACATCCAAAACACAAACCACTAACAATTGTGATTGGGGATAGACATATCCCAATCACAAATACAAATAGAATACCATACAACATAAAAAGTTTGAGGACTAAGTCCTTGATGTCATGTATGCAGTTTATTGCTGCCACTTGGTTACTGATCTTAGCTTTAGTCATTTTCACACAAATAGGTTTTCCATTAATGCAATTTTGTAGTCACGTCTCTAGTGATTGACTATGATGTAGGGTTCGTACCCGCAGGCCCCGAACCCGGTTTGGGTTCGTCTACGGGTGCATGCTGGGTACACACAGGGTGTGCGCCCAGCACTGTGGGTTCGCCAGGGTACGCACACCCGCGCACCCGTGCGAACCCACAGTGCTGGGCGCGCACCCTGTGCGCACCTAGCACGAACCTGTGTGATTCGTTGATCAGATCCTTATCCAATACAATCTGAATGCAGCACAAACACACATGCACAACCTTCAGTAGTCTTCTTTTCTTTTCTCTTTCATTTTGTGCATCGATTTTCCCGTCTATTTACTTTGGACCTTGGTTAGTTGTTCCGGTATTTATTTAATTTTTTTCTTCCCTTCTTTGAATATTTTGAAGAACAGATTTATTTTGCATCCAATTGTTTTTTGAAGCCTGATGATTACAGAAAGAACGGAGATATGATGATGCCTTATGTTGAAGCTTAGCTGTAGTAGGGCTCCATAAAGTATCAATGATAATTGATAACATATATACTCGTGAATGAAGGCATTTCTCAATGTAATTAGGAAGTTTTTTCAGTGGATTATATGCTTAAGACTTCAGTCATTGTCATTTGGATTTATGCTCATTTAAAGATCTGGGGTGTATTTAAGTTGCATATTTTAGTTGAACATAGACGTATATGATATCATTGATATGGCTTATTTGAATATTTTTCAACTATCAATTGGCATTTAATATTTATCTTTGGCATTTTGCATTGATCAATGATCAAGTACCATACTATGAAATGATTTAGTTTTACAATTCTGTATATTTCTCTTATTTTTCTGTATATATAGTACACATATATATATTTATATATATATATATATACACACGTACCCATATGTACCCAAACCCCTAAAAAAAATTTCACGTACCCACATACCGGGTTCTCGTACCCGCACCCATCCCCGAACCCAAACAGGTAACTTAGGTGATTGATGAGAGGATGTTGCTTGTCCTCCAACCTCCTAAGCCTCCATCCTCTAGTTAGTTTGCTACTTAAATTTGGTTTTGGTTTTAGGATTAGTTTTTAGAATGTCCCCTAGCAAGATGGACATTGCCTACAAGCAATAGTGCATTTAGTTACAGTTGAGGCTATTTTTTAATAAAATTTTGCAACACTTTTGGGTTTTGACAGAAATACTTTTGATGAAATGACAATTAACAACTTGTGAAGATGGACCCTATTTTGAGCAAAATAATACAACTTGACTTTGACTCGTTTTGACAACATACAATGTTTTTATTTGACTTTTAGACAATGACACAAAATATCTTTATAAGAATTAAGAAGTCATTTTGAGACACTAAACTAACAATAACTAGACAATAAATTATAATAATAACCACCACTATGAAACTATTAAAAACTTAACAGTTAACTTCAATCTTTGCAACTATAATCAATTACGATGAGAGGTCCCAATCTTGGGAGTCGCAAGGACAATAACCTTCTTGTGCAATTTCTTTGATCTGAACTCCACTGTCATAGATAAAGCCCACCTTCTAGTTTGAAGGTAGCATAGCTGTCTTGGCTCACATCCAAAAGCCATTGTATTTGCTAGTAACAAGCAGCTGTAAAGACATGGGCCCCTCAGGAGGTTGTTGCATACTCCAAACCATGCTGTGGTTGTGTGTCATGATTTTCCAATTTGAAGATGCCACCTGATACAAAAATTGCACATCAAGAAAGCAAGGATAATTATTGCTATTGTCTATTTTCACTGTCATGTTCTTTCCTGAACACTCACATGGTATTCATTTGTATTTGATATCCACAAGGTCCATCTTGATAAGGTAAGAAGATATTATGGGTTGTGCCCTTGAGAAGTTGCGAATGGACAACACAAAATCTATTTGATTGTTTTGGGTGAAATCTGAAACCACAACTTTCACCCTTAATTTGCTACAAGTTGTTGGGTCTGTGCATCTGATCTGATAGTAGCCACCACATCCAATCCCTTCCCTATATATTTTGGCACTTGATGTGGCCACATTTCCACGGTTCAAGGTTGCTGCATAGGACTCATATCCATATGCTCTCGTGTTGACAATCTGGGAGGAAGAGTAGCAAGATACTTACAATTTGTGAAGACACTGATCACAACAAAACACTGTGGGGAAGATGAATAATATCCATCCTGCACAACAGAGAGTTTTCAAGTCCATTATTGAGCTGACGTTGAACATCCGCTCGACCATGTTGTTCTCTTCTCACTCGCCAACACTTTCTCTACGTTGCAGGTATTCCTCCCTTCTTCATGACCACGGTTCTTCAATCACAGGCACAAGATTATGTTTGCTTTGATACCATATTAGAGATTTTAGAATGCTGCAACTCTATTAAATGGAATAATACTGTTCTTCTATTCATTATTGTTCAATAATACATAATACATATTTTAGGACTTACATCTCCTATATTTTAGGAGAGTTCCTCTAACCAGTCCTTTACATAAATACTCACCATAGCAAAACATATCAGGGAATTAACAAAACTCCTAACAAACTAACAAATACTTATTGTATGTATCTTAAAGACTAACAAATCTAACTACGAGAATATGAATAATGCAATATTCCTAATATTTACCATTTGATTTGGCATTTGCCAAAAGTTTGTAGTGTTTCCCCCATGATAAATAAACATGCGCTTTAGAGTCACCTTAGTGAAGTCCCCTGGAGGAGAGGAAGGTTGTCCCAAATTTCCATTAGCTAAGATTGAAAACATTGGTGTAGTGATATGCAGCTATTAATCAACCATACAACTCTTTCATTGAATCCAAAAGCAGGAAGTATGCGATTGATTAGTTGCCAACTACATCTAGTGAATGTTTTGGTGATTTCAAGTTTAACAAGAATCCTTGGGCGGTTATGAACTTTGAGAGGGTGTGCAATCTCTTGAACAACGACATAATCTGAGATTTGCCTTAAAGGAACAAAAGCAGACTGAGCTTCATAAATAATTTTTGAGAGTGTTGGTTGAGTTTTGAAGGAATCATTTTAGAGAGGATTTTGAATGCCAGATTGAATTGTGCAATGGGCTTATACTGATTCATTTAACCTGCATGAGACATTTTTAGGATGAGGACTAGGTATTTTGGCTCAGATTGTTGAACGTTCTCTTTTTCTGTCAAGATTCCTCAACCAGATCTATCAAATCAGACTTGAACGTATCCCAAACTATCAAATCAGACTTGAACATATCCCAAAATGATTGATAGAGAAAGGAAAAGAAAAATCTGGTCTTGCATCTTTGTCTGGTTTGTGATCCATCTCAGGAGGCTGTTTTATGCTGATCCGATTCTTTGGTATGAGCTGAGTTGATTCTCTTGGGTCTATGATTGGCCTTTAAAGGAGTGTTTTTTTTTTTTTTGCAAAAGCTCAGTCCTCTTCTTGAGGGTTTTTTTTGGAGTTCGTATGATTGTGCAATCCGTTCCCTTAATCTGTTGCAGAGAGATCAGATGTTGCCTCTTTGGGACGACGTTACAAAAAAAATTGTGTTCAAGCCTCCTTGGTTAAGCCATTGCTGTCTTAAGCGCTATCTTTAGTAGAGAAAAACAAGAACATAAAATTAATTCTTAAGATCTGCTTTGAAGTTTTTGTTTTCTCATTTTCTCTGTATTATTTAAAAAAAAAATTAGAATTAGCTTTTCTACGGAACTTTTGGTGATCATATAAGTTTTTAAAAACTATATCTTGACCTCTATCAATAAAATGTTGGTTGAGTTTTTAGACAATCAACTCTTGTAAAACAAAATGTGATGATTTAAAGCTATAAAAAATACTCAAATTCAAATATCCTTAATTTTTAGTAATATTCATTTGAGCAGATCAAGGTCTGTAATTATAGAAAAGGAAAATTTGAAGAATTTTTTTTAAGGGATCTAGGTAGCCAAAGATCTGTATCTGTTTATCATACTTATACTGAATAATTCATTTTAAACTTTGCCATAAATTAGAAAAACCAGTTCTAGTTTAATATAAAATATTCTTACTTTTTTGATTTAATGGTTGTCTGGTAAAATGAAGTAGGTCTCTACTGTTGTCAAGTTTGTAGTTTTTCTTGTAAAAACATCGAAAATGAAATTTATACCTTTTATCCTCATCTTAATTGTTGGCATAACAAAGACAATCAAATACTTCACATTGTTTTGCAGGAAGGAATGACATATGATTTAATTGTTGGCACAACAAAGATAATCAACGGATCCTCTTTACTTGAGACATTGATTGATGATCTACCACAAGTAAAGTTCCTTTGCCATTCCACTGTCTCTAATGTATAGAGATTTTTCAGTGATCTATTTGGTGGTGCAATAAATTGTGCGATTATAGAATTTACTTTTTGGGAATTTTTGGGAATCCGAACATCATGATTGATTCAATCTAATTGATGCAATATCATCAAGAGAATACTTTTTAAGAAGAAATGCTCATTGTCTTAAACCTTCATCTTTTTTGACAGTGTATAAAGAAATTTCCGGTTTAGTGTACCATTGTGAAATTTGTGGAAATCTCTAGTTATACTAATTATTACTTGTAGTGTTACTTTAACTTATACTTTATATTCAATTTCTTTAAAGATTCTAAAATACATGTTTCTTATCTCCCTTAATTAATGATAAATTGTTGACCCTGTAATTCAAATGAAGGTGATTTTATTTAATTGTAAGCTTATTTTATAGGGAATAAGTGTAAGTTTTTCTTATTGAAGAAGCTCATCACATTGTGTATACTTAAATTATTATATAATAGATTTTTTTTTTTGAGAAAATCATTTCCTTGTAACTTAAACTGCTTACAGGAAAATCAAATTATCAAGGCAAAAGGTCCCAAATTTTTATTAATACATTATTTGTAATGTCCCCCCTTTAGCATGTTTTGATTAAGTATAGTAAATTAATGCTTGGTTTTGTTTGTGAATTAATTGGAGCATTAATTTATTAAACACCTATTGGACAGAAGGTGCTATTTGTATAAGTTTAAAGAGTCCCTTGGGTGCATGTTGAAATGAGACCTTTTAATTAAACTTTTAATAAGTTTTCAAGAAAACGTCAGTGTTCCATGGAGCTTCCTAAAGGGAACGTGTCCCTTGTCGGTTATAAAAAGATGTTTAAGAATAACATTTCAAATTAAACTTTGGCAAATTAGTAAACTTGCAGATACTAACATTTTAAATACTTTAATACTATTACTATAAGACTAAACGTAAATAAAATATTAAAATTTGACAAATGAAATTGTCGAATTTGAGATTTCTATTATATAAATATCGAAAATATGACATGTCACATCATAATATCATATCATAAAGATGATTACAATGAGTAGCATGATACATTGATATCAAAATAAGTACAAAATGTAAAAATGTAGTGAAGGGAGGCCTCTAATCATCCCCAAACGCCTCATCACTTGAACTACTAGAATCCTTGCGGTCAAGCTCTGCCAAACTAAAACCAACCAACCCTACATTTGAAGTCGAAACTGAAGCATCCTCATCAATCTGACTTGGCTCCTTTGGCTCTACATCCCATCATGTTGTTGGACTCTCTTTGTACAAAAGTGTTTTGCGGTCAATGAGACGCAAAACACTATGGACAACCACAAGCTTCTCTGCTCTCCTAGAGGTAAGTTTGTTCCTCTTAAGAGAGTGGATGAAGCTATATGTAGATCAATTCCTCTCGGCAGCTGAAGAACTAGAAACTTGAGATAACAATCTGATGGCTAGAGTGGTAGTCAAAGATTTCGATCCATGGCAAGTCCACCACAAAATTGGGTCCTCCTACGACATAGTTTGCATATCCATCTTGGCCACATTTGAATAACCACCAATAGTGGCAAATTTTTTCCACTCAGTGTGAATTGTGTTGGCATCTACAACATCATACATCCTCTCAATGCATCTGGAGAACCTTGCCTTCACCTCTGCATCCTTTATCGGTGTCTCTCTACCAGGCCTAGTCAAGTACCACATAGGATTAAGTGCATAGGCTACCATGTGCAAGGGAGTGTTGAGCTTCTCCCATCTCTTGTGAATGATTGGCTGAATGTGCTCGTGGTAGAATGCTAATGTGGGGTCCCTCTCTCACACAACAACCCTCATCTGATCAAGCATAGAATCGATGCACTCATACACCTCTCCAAGGTTGGGTGCATTTGCATCCCCATACCTGATAACCTAGAAAATTGGTTTAATGATGGTGACAATATATTTTGCATCACCCCAGAACACATCGCTCTTCACCGTATCCTTCACCCTCCTCCCCTGCTTTGTTTTAGACTCGGCCCACCTATTCCAATCTGCTGTCATAACCATGAGTTGTAGTGCCTCTTGAAACTCAATCATTCTCTCCAAGAGAATGAAATAGGAAGCATATCTCGTATTAGTAGGTTTCAGGAACTCCTTAAGGAAGGTCCTGAAGAGTGCATGTGATGTGTGGTGGTTGCAGATAAACATCTGCACATCTCTCGCATCATTTACTACTGCTCTAATCCAATCAATCTTCCCCATGTCCTTGAGTGCATTGTTCGTGGCATGCACACAACATGGGGCCCACCAAATATGCCTATAAGCAGCCTCAACAAGTCTCCCCACAATTTTGCACACATGTGCAACATCTGTCACTACTTGGACCACATTTTGTGACCCAACCTCCTCAATAGCATCCCTGAGGACCTCAAATTGAAAATCAACATCTTTGTGATGCCTTGAACAATCAATTGCCTTAAGAAAATATGGGCCCTCAGTACATGTAACCATGATGTTAATGAGTGAGTGATGGCTAATGTCCGTCCACCCATCCATGACTATGTCACATCCTATCTTAACTCAACACTCCATCTTCTCCATCAACAAATTGATTTTAGAATAGTTCTTATCCAAGATCGTGGTCCTCAATTTCGTCTCACCTGGTGGCACATATGATGGTCCTCCCCTTGCCACCATCGATATCATCTCCTTATAATAAGGAGATTGGACTACATGAAATGGGATGCCATTTGCAAAGAAGAACTTGCCAATGGCATCATCTATGTCATCCTTGAGCTACGCATTAAACAAATCTTCTATGGGGTTACTTTGAGTTTGACCGCAATTTTTGTTTCCCCCTCCCCCCTCTTGCATAAGCACTAGAAGAACCTAGTGTCCCTCCTACTCTCGTTTGCAAAGTATGGCTAGATCTTTGTGGCTAGCTATGCTGAAGATGTGTCCTATGAAGCAAAGTAGTAGGCACAGGTGTAGCTAGAGTATCATTAGGAACACCCCATAACTTATTTATTTCAACGTTGTATTTGATGTTTTCCGGTTTTGCCAAAAATTCACATATATCCACACCTTTTCCTCTAATGAAAAGGTGTGCATTAACTCTAGTGATGCTCCCATACCACTCCTCACCGCAAAAGTTGCACTTCCACCTCCTTGTGCCACTAGATGTTGCCCCTTTTCTGCTAAGTGTTTTTGTTGCAAATTGTTTGAGGGGATTTGCGATCAAAAGGACCCTTAGCATACTTTGCCAATACTGTAGAAGGGCACTCTAAAGTACTTACTTCACTTGCCATGGAACTAGTTTGGGCTTCATGCACAGCCCCATGGTCACCCCCCTCAGCCTCAAGAACATATTCAGGATCAGTATCACTATGTGAATGAACCTCATCCTCACTCATACCATGAGAGCTCATTGTGATACTACAATAAACAAATAAATTCTATAAGTGCCTAGTTTCAGCCTAGTTTAACAAATTTTAAAATTTCATGTTGAATCTTGATGGAAAGATGAAAAAGAAAACGAGCCTTGAAATGAAAATATGAATATGCATTTGCAGCCATGTATATGAAATTATGATTAATTTTTTTAATCATAATTTCAGACATGGCTGCAAATGCATATTCATGTGTTCATTTCAATGCTCATTGTAAGATTCAACATCAAGCTACATATTCAAAATAAATCTAAAAACTTAGAAAAATAAAATAAAATTTGAAAAAACTTCAAAAAGCAATCATAAAAACCTACCTTGTGTTTGAAAAATCCGTCAAAGTTGGTGTAAAATTCTCCTCCTCTTCTTCTTTCTCATTCTCACCAATCTTGCATTTGCAGCACCTCAAACTCACTCTTTCACTCACTCTTCTCACTAGTTTTCCTCTTCTTCACCTAGCTGTTGCAAAACATCAAATGGCATATGTGAGCAAAAAAATGAACAATGAGAGTGTTGTCTTGCTTATGGGCTTTTAGAGGGGTCCCACAAGCCTTTAGGGTTCAGCCAAAGGCTCACAATCTAAAAAATTTCAATGAAATTTTAAAACAAAACACCTTTTTGCATGTCCTAGCGTCCTTGAGACGCTCGAGGGACGGCTAGAAGTACCTGAGACGTCTCGGGGACGTCCCTGACGTCTCATCAAAATGTTGGGTTGAGCCCCTTTTCCCTTGTCGTGTAATAGAATGGGTGTGTTGGAGTAATAGAAAAATTGGGCCAGAGCACTTCCTACGGCTTCTGGAATTATATTGGACATCGTTTGACATCCTGAGTAGCGAATATGTCTTCATACAGGTTGGCCATCGAAACAGGTGTTTAAGTCGAGATGTTCTTAGACGAATTTTTGAAATAGTGCATGTAGAGAACAATCCTGACTGCTCGGCTTCTTTCCATGATTTTGTGGAGGCCGCTATATGAAAAAACAGTAATACTTCATGAAATGGGTATTCCAGGTCGTGTGAAAGTGCAAACAATATTGACTGGGAATTTCTTGCCTAACCATTGTAGCATTATCATAATCCCTTATCATTCTTGATGGGTTTGAGCTTGGATTCTAGAAATCGCCTTTGCATTTTTTGGGTATATTGTCACCTTGTTGATTAAGCGAGAATCTAGACTATAAAATTATATTTGAGAAATATTGTAGCTGTGACCAACACAATATTAAGGTGTAACGATTTCAGAAACTATCAACTATGTGATGTTTCCTATTCGACAGTATCTAGGTTAGATGGTTATCTGTCATTAATTGTGCTCCCATTTATCTTTGAAAAGTCCCATATTGTCGTTGTCTATTTTGAAATTTCTTGATGCATTATTCTGGAAAATTTATCTATACTCCGTTGTTTGAACACTCTACTTAAAGGGTTACATATAAACCAGAAATAAAAGTACATTTTACCATAACTCAGTGTCCCCTGTGCAATGTGAAAATTTTACATTTTTAAACTGCAATTTGGGGTAGCACATTACATTAAGACATGTAGACCCATACATTGTGTAATAATTTATTCAAAGTGTAACAATATCATTTATTTTTCACATACAAGAATATTTAAACTAACATAGATATCTTAAATACATCTATTTAAAAAATGTTTAGAGATATCAATATCAAATTATTTTATCTACTTAAAAGAGTTATTTTATTTTATTTACTACATAGATATATAGATATATAAATTTTAATGTTAGTTTAATAATAATTTAATTTTATCTCCATTTATTATTTTCATGTTTTTACTTTGAAAAGTGTAGTAAACAATGTATATTTATGTGTTACTCTTTAATAATTACACACACACATATATTTAAAAAATAAATGTTGACTTTTCTCACTTTTTTCTTTCATGGTCATGGCAAATGCTTCACGCCCTCCTACCACTCTATTATTGCCATTGTAGGTTATGCCTCTTGATGTAATTATATTAAATTAAAAATTAAAAGATATTAAGAAACATAAAGATAAACAGTTTAATAGATAATATAAATAGAAGGATTTGTATATAGGAAATTTGAATGATTTAGAAATAATTAATATGTCAGAATAATGTAACTATTTATTATAAACATTTCTTTTAATTATTATTAATACTAAACCATTGTTTTCATTTGAAGTTAAAGTAGCATATAATTGTAATGGTAAAAAAATTATACTTTTTTATTATTTGTTATGAGTTCATTTTGATTGGGTCGCTCTTTAATTAATGATTAATGTATTGGTGGGGTGTTTTAGCATAAAAATATCAAATAATAAATCTAATTTGATTCTATTTGCACATATCCTTGAGGACCAATCTTGATTCTCATTTTTGGACCCAACTAGTTGTTGTGTCAACTTGAGTATGAAATCATCAACCATCTCTTCATTAGAGAAACCTACTCTTTTGATGAACTTCCTCTTCGATGAACTTCCTCTTTTGGTAAAATTCCTCTTTAACAAACTTCCTCCTTCAACGAACTTCCTTCTTCACCAAACTTCCTCTTTGGCAAACTTCCTCCTTTACTGAACTTTCTCCTTTGTCGAACTTCCTCCTTTGACAAACTTCCTCCTTTGACGAACTTCCTTCTTCGATGAACTTCCTTCTTCGGTGAACCTCCTTCTTCGATGAACCTCCTTTGGCAAACCAAAGGGTTTGCGAACCAAAATGTTCACCAAAAAGGGAAAGTAAGAGAACAAAGAAAATTCACAAAGTGTATTTCACTAGATTGACATGTTCATGAACTGGAGAACCTATCAAAAGGGTTTTTTAGAGAGAGAGTTCGCCAAAAACCTTGGACTTAGACCAATTTTGGCAAACTTGGATTAAGAACCATGAAGGGAAATGCACAGCTAAAGGAAAAACTATCAACACACTAAATAATCTCTCAAATCATTTATCAGTAGTGGGAAGACAAGGGTGGCACAAAGTGTCAACAATTTCATTGCATGTTGCCTTATAATTATCTTCATTAGACTTATTCTCTCATATAAATACAAATGTTAAAGATCTTGAACCGATTCTTGATGCTCATAAAGTGTTTCTTAGAGGTTCTCATGTATGTATCTAATGTAAAATGACCTAATTTTGATACTAACTCATATGAATCTCTTTTAACTTACATTTCTACCCTCATAAACATACTTAACACATTGATGCACCATAGAAGGAACTCGCCTCAATTGCTCAAGCCATGGCATGCCAAGTGAAATGGAAAATCTATCTAAAGAACAAATAACATGAGATAATACATGAACTTCCTTAAGACCCGCCTCTATATGTAAAATAGTACAACACAATGTATCAACCAATATTTTGTTAGTCATTTTCAAAAATACCCTTGAATATGCACAAGCTTGCTACTAAATATGATGATTAAATAAAAAACCTTCAATACATACATTAACTAATGTGCACGATCAATAATAATGGAATTAAATTATTTGTTACATACTCTACCATGCACATACAATGGGCCATAAAACTTACTATGAGGGATCTCATCACAAAATGGTATCGTCAATGTAGCAATTGAAGACATATCTTTGGCATAAGCCATACCCACAAAAGAATCCATAAATGATTGTGAATGAAAAACAATACCATGGTCACCTATACCATTTATATATGCTTAGGTACCTAATGAAACTCCAAAGTTTTAGATTGACTATGTGATGAAAATAAATTTGTATAAATTTGCAAACTTGAATCAGAGGGAGCCAAAGAGGGATTGCCCTCATCATAAAAACTTTCTACATTTATCATATTAATCAATCAAACTATGTATCTTATGTTTCTTTGCCATACAACTATGTGTATGATGCCCATTAACTCTATGATGCTTACAAAGTGCACTCATTATATCCCTTAGGCAATCCTCTAAATGAAGCAAAGGGAGGAATAGGAAGAAGAGCAACCATATTAGCATTAAGTGAACTTTGAAGCACATTGTCCAAAGGTTCACTCAATTTTGAATCTTTCAAAAAAATTGAAGCTTCAAAGTGATAACATTAGAAGCATTAGCCACATGATGGGTACTAAGTTAATTCTCTTTATTATCACTACTCTTAAAAAATGTTTTTCTTATTAAACTTTGAAGGATATGAAGGCATGGGATGCACATGAGAAGACCCATATTTAAATACAATGGAACTCCACATTTTTAACATCAATGCACAAATCCATGAATGAAGAAAAATGTTCAACTACATACTATCCTTAATTGGTGGCAATAATCCCTAAACAAAAGTACAATGTAATTCCTCATTGAGAAGTTGATGCTTCATCTAGCACATAAGACTAAAATATGATAACATAATCACTAATCCTTTCATTAGGCCCTTGTGCACACTCAAACAAATTAAAAATTAATTTCTTCAAGCCCATATTCATACAAAAATAATTAAGAAAATCCTTAGCCAACTTAGAGAAAGAATGAATGGACTCATAAGGAGAAAAAAGGAACCATAGTATAGCATAATCCCTCAACATGTGTTGAAACAATTTGGCCAACAACTTATATTCATACACAATCTAAATGTGCAGCTTTAAAATATTGCGATTGTGTTTGTGGGCCATCAATATACAACTCAAAATGTGGTGCCACAAAACCCACTCATAAAGGATAATTGTCAATTTCAAAAGAACATGGGGTGTTCTATATCTCAACATAACCATATATATTGTGTCTACTAGGCACAACATCAACATTATGCTCTACTTTATTAGATTTTTACAATAGTGCATCAAAGGTGGCAATAGGGATAGTGGTGGTGGAAGCATTGGAAACGTTGGAATGGATACAAAGAGGATGAGAGAATGAGAGATGAAGGCAAGACAATAGGAGAAGTAGGGTGAATGGCAGTGATTATATAAGTACATGAGGAAGGTGTACATCGTAAGGTATGACACCTATAGCATGTCATGAAGGTATAACACTATAGTATAAAAAGAGGAATGGTGCTAGTAGGAATGCCACTAGAAGGGTGAACGTGAGAAGTAGATGGGACACTAAAAGCACAAAATGAAGGTGAGACACCAAACAAGTAAATGGAATATGTGTATATGAAAATTTAGTATTGTAAGAATTGACCATGACACTAGAGGAAAATTCATGAGTATGTGCCACAATAGTAGGAATGATGTGAGAAACATCAAATGTAAGCAAGGTGACAATGGAGGAACAAGCTTAAGTAAGGAGAGAAAGGAACCTAAAGAGCTAATCTTAGCACCAACGCCATGAACAAACTCTAAACCAAAGAGTTTATGAATCAATAACTTATGAAGGGCATTAGCAATGTAGAAGTGGCACTAGCTAAAGTGGTAACCTTTTGAGAAAGTAACTATGCAGAAAAAGAAAAATCTTATCGATTAATATGTTTCAAGTGAACATCATGACCAAAATCAATCTCTTCATTATGATTATTATCCATCATACTATGACATGTATCATGATTAGTTGAATTTTAATGCATTGGAAAGATTAAGGCGAGGACTTGTTCTCAAAGGAAAATGAAGATGATAGTGATACCTTGGCATGAATTCAATGTACAAATCCTAAAAAGATGGAATGATAAAACAAAGAAATGAGGATTGAGATAAAAATTTGAAAAATAAAGTCTAAGCTCTAAAAAATAAATTAATTTTTTTGGCATACAACCCTAAGATCAAAACCTAGGGTAGTGTAAGATTAAATGGATTCACCAATAAATGTATAGGAATAAATTGCACCCTATACAAATAAACTAGGTTAAAGCAATTACTAACACAAATAAATTACCCTAGTTATTAATAAGTTAGATTGATAATTCTAAAATAAATGATTAAAAAAATGAAATAATGATACTTTGCTTGAAACATGATCATCACGCAAACATCATTAGCTCAATGAATCTTCTATTTGATGCTCTAGTTCACTTTTGTATTTGCAAAACTAGCCTTTGCATCTATGAATGCAAATCATATGTGTGGATCTAAAACTTGCCCATAAATCTAAACCTCTTTGGTTCTAACCCTTGGAATTCACTTCTCTCTTCAAAAATATGGTGTCAATAAACGACATTTAGTTGCTTAATGAACAATGAGATCATTCATTTAGTCAAACCTATGTTAACAATCCAACAATTTGGTGAAAATGATCAAAGATAACAAGCAAATATATAATGATACTTAAGATTCTAATGTAAGTGGATAAGGCTATGTTGATACTCTTAGAGCTATCATACAAATGGGAAAATGGAAGCTTATGGATATATCTAAAATGAATTAGGGTTTTTCAATAAATATAAATCCAACATACAAGAATAAATTACATACTCAAGTTGACACATAACAACTAGTTGGAGAAAGTCAATGAGAGCCCAAATTAGAGAGGGCAAATAGAGTGAGATTTGTTGCATCAAGATAGGAATGGGGAGGAGATCGTATTCATGCATCTACGAGATGTGTTTAGAGTATTACTCATTTCAAATTTTAGAGGGCATTGAGGTATTTTTATTGTTTTTAATTCATTTGAGCAATTTAGAAGAATGATAAGGGGAGTGTAGAATCCTCCCAACTTACTTCATTTAAAACTTTGAATATGTAAATTATTTGTTTTGTTTAAAAGATGTTTTTTTAAAAATGGCAATGTTACCATGCCCAATTTTTTGGGAAATGAGAAATTGTCTATTTTATAACTTAAGAGGGGTGTTGGGCATGTTTTCTACCAAAGGGTATTGTTAGAATTTTGATTTTGAAAATTTTAAATTTTGATGAATTTTAATGGTGGATTTGGGAAAATTTCATGTTTCTTGCATTGTGAAAATATTAGAAAATTTGAAAGTTTTGTATGAAAACAAGTGATTTTGGATGTTTTAAATAATGGAACCTTGTGAAATGTGATCATATGCATTGTGGGAAAGTGTCATTAAAACTTGGAAAAAATGTATTTTTACATTATTTTTTGTGCCTCAACTTGAGTTCAGTAAATGTGTTGATTTGAGGACTTAGTCCTTTTTTCTTTGTGATTATAGATGGTTTACTCTATTGGTGAATGTGCCCAATGTGAGTTCTTATGTATGGCATCGCGTTCATTCCAATGGATTTTGTGATATGGATCATCATGTGATGCTTGATTGTCTCCAATATCCTTGTGGGATATGTGTTATGAATGTTTACTCCATGATTGGTGTGAGTGTATACCCTCTCCCAATGTGTCTTGTGTGAATGTTTTTTGTCTGTATGACCATCTCCTAGCATGGTGGGAGTGAACCTTGTTGGTTTCATGTGGTAGGGTGGCATGGAAACCACCGTTGGGGTTCAAAGATTCGAGGAGCAAAGTGACACCGGTATCCTCTTCTTTAATCATTCATTAATTTATAATTAGTTTAGTTAAATATAATTTAGTTTTTGATTAGTTAAGCAGGAAAGGGCCCTGATCCCATGGTTACAGCCAATAGACAAAATGGAACTGAAACAAGCTGGGAAACAACACCACCAACAAGAACCAAAAAACAACTTGATTAGCACGCATGCCATAATTAAACATAATAATCATAGTCCAACCAGTAATAATAAAAAACAATAAGTTTCTACTAGCAAACTTAAAACTACGTAACCCATTAATCAAGTCAATAGTGTCCCAAGTGGTATTCCACCAAAGCAAAACTATTATAAAATAGCAGTCCGAGATTATGAAACAAAAAGACAAAAAAAAAAGCAATCATCAAAGCAACAACAAGAAGCCATTACTTTCCTTTCTTTAGCAGGTCCCCATATTCACCAATGAGAGAGATGTACTCTCTCCAGTCAGGTCCCTCAGACTCGTCCAACATCTTTAAGACATCAAGCTTCCCCTATTTTTTTAACTTCCTGGAAATTTTGGTTTCTCCATAAACAACTCCCAACATCGCCCTCCTCATTAGTCTATTAGTTACCTTCATTAATTAAAGCCTTTTCCATATCATCAAACTGAACCTGTAGAAAAGTTAGTCTACTCTTCATGAAATCAGTGCTTGAGTCCTCAGTATTAATTTCCATACCCATATTCCTTGCTTCCTATACATTCTAAACATCATTCTTTTGTTCCTCAATTTTATCAATTTGTTCCTCCTCTTCCTCTTCCTTTTCCTCATCTGAACCATATTCCCCCATATCATAAGCTGAGTCCTCGAAATCATCTTCCTTCTAGGCTTCAAACTCTTCAAAATCCAGGTTTTCCTCCTCACACATAGTCATTTTTTGTCCTTAGAGGCAACTTTGGCGAGATGGGAAGAACTTCTACCACCACTCCCTTGCCCCTGCAAAGTCTCCTTCAACTCCTCATTATTTACACCTTCCTTAGAAATATTAATTATGTCACTAGGGTTAATATCTCTTTTGAATTTCTTCTCCTTGGGAAGTTCCAACAGTAAAGGCGAGTGTTTTCTTTTCTCCGACGTTGCCTTGATGAGCTCAATCTCATAAACATATTTTTCCTCACTTTTCCTGTGACACAGGAGTAGAGGGGTTCAAGACATTGGCCACAGGGGACTGGCTCTTTGCATGAATTAGCACCCTCCTAGCAACAACTATAGGGGGCAAGCGGGGATTAGGTTCCATAGCAGGAATTTCCTCAACAACAGGATTTTCATCAACATTAGGATTTTCTTCATCAGGCGGTTCCTCATTATCTCCCTCAAACTGGTTGGGATTATCATTTCTTCCAGCCAAAGGGTTACCGTGAGGATTAAGAGCCAGAGCATACTTATACAGGGTTAACATCAGACCTCGGTGCAGGGGAGGACTGGCACCCTTCTCAATATTAAGTTGTAGGGAGGACAACAAATAAAAGGGTAAATTAACTCTCTCTCCATGCCTAATGTGATTGAGCGCCAGGGGAAAATGGTATGCATGTACCGACATATACCTTCCCTCTAAAGTAAAATGTTGCATAACAAACAGACTAACCAAAGCAAAGGGAGGAGGGAGTTCCAACCTAGCATACCCGTTTTGAAATCTTTTTAGGTTCTCTCCTTCATGAACTAATTTTTCCATGAACTTTTGATAATCAGCCCCACTTTTCTTTGCAACTTTAATCCCTTGGTTTTGTAGACTAGTTGCTTCAGCAATGAACCTCGTCATGACCTCTAACTTCATCGCACCAATGGATACACTTCCTTTCCTCTAGGAATTGGTGAACTTGGTCGTTAAGTTCTCATTATACCCCTTCAGAGATTGAAAGAATTGGACCATCCCTGCATTTTCAAAAAACCTCCATAAATCCACATTTTTCTTAAGGGCCTGGAAATTAGGAGGCTCAGTTTGCTTTCGTGGGCCTCCCATTTTGGTTTTTGCAAATTCTTAGGTTGTAGCAAGCTTTTCTTCATAATCTCCCACTCCTGATTTTTTTCCTTAATATAGAAAACACTCTTTCACTAGATAACAAACAAGGCCGATAAAAAATGCAAAGTCGAGAAGTTTCTTTTTGTGAACACTAGCGACACAATTCTCAATACCATAAACCCATCATTATTCTTACAAGTATTAAAATGCTTATTAATTAACTTACCTTGCTCAAAATTACAATTTCGAGAATGGCTGACACTAGGCAAATCAGCACGCTTTGAGATGATAACCCTTAACAACTTGAAATACTCCATGTGATCATCGAACATCTCAAGGAAGGAAGAATAATTAATTTTACTTCTAGCCAAGATCATCGAAAACAACCCCGTACTCCTAATTACATCATTACACGATAATCCTTTAAACACCACATGACACCCATGCTTCCCGCTCAACTTCATCATTTCATCTTTGCATATTGTAATCATTTTCAAAATTTTCATTTAGAATCAAGTCTCTTAAATACTTCAGCATATTACCATTTGTTCAGCGGGTCCACCCTATACAACTCAGAGCCATGTTGGTGGCACAGTCAGCGGCTTTGTTGCCCTCTCTATAGACATGTTGCACCCTACATTTGGTAAAGTAATTCTTTAGGCCTAGGAATTTATCAATTATATTTTTTAACTCCCATGGTGGCACAACCTCACCATTCAGAATATCCACTATTAGCTTGGAATCCCCTTCTATTATGAAATTTTTAAAACCAAGATCCTTCAAAGTTTTGAAGCCAACTAAGGCATATTGTGTTGGTTGAAAATTTTGTATACCTTGAGGATATGCAAAATTGTGGTTTCAGCCACAGTGTGTGAGATAAACTCTCCTATTTTCAAAGGGAAGGCTCCCCCTTTTCTGTCTATTTTAACAATTCAGAAATACACTCTAACTATAAATCTATTCTAAATCTGGGTGAAACTCTGTCTTTTTCTCTTTTTCCAGAAAAGACACTTATTCTTTTCTCTTGTTTCAGAAAAGAATCACAGCTGAAAATATAAATGATTTATGAAGTAAACAAATAAAGAAGCAAAGTTTCCATAAAGGCACAAAGTCCTCCGTTGCTCCTCCGGGACGGGAAAACAAATTGAAAGCACAAAGTCTTTGACAATTTACTCTCCTATCAACCTTTTTAGATGATTTTCTGGTAACCAAGTACAGTATGTAGCAGCTCAAAATAGAAAATAAAAGCAACACAAAGTCTGCAAGTTACCCCCTTTGTTTGAGCGTTCTATAATAGCTTCAAACATGACAAACAACTCAAAGTTTGCAGTATCAAATCTGAAAACCAATCTAAAACTCCAAACGCAATAAGCAGCTCAAAGTCTGCAGAATTGAGCTTGAATCCCTCTTGTATAACACCACAAAACTCACAATCAATTCCAAATAATGTCGTCACATCACAATTTGTACCAACACAAAGTTTGGAAGCAATTTGTTTTCTTTATTGATTGCAATCTGATTTACATCTAAACTCAAAGTCTTAGAATGCATACACAAATTGGCAGAATTTTGTTGCATTGCCAAAAGATACTATTACAATAGACCCCTCAAGTATTTATAGGAGGAGGTCTGGAGAAAAAGGTGGGAGGATCTCAACAAACTTGAGAAAATCTCTCAACCGATAACTAATTGCAATTGACTTATTCAAAATTACAATCTAATTGTAATTTGATTACATGTAATTACATTTTACAAAAATGCAAGTGGAAGAAACACTTGCAATTACAATTTTTGCTTTCACATGTAACTTGTCGAAAGTGAAAATACATAAAACAACTTAATATTTTAACTTGTCTCGTTCCTAGCTCTGAAAGATAAGAACTTGCTGATGATCATCTGCAACTCATTTGCATCGGGGCTCAGTGTGTTCTTGGTTACTGCAATAGTCTTCAAGATTACATCACAATCTCCGACTGTGACTTCTCTGTGTTCTTCGAAAGCAGCTTGCATCTTATCAAGGATTGTTCGATGATTGACGAACTTGTGGATTGAATCCATGAAGCACTAATCTGAATCGAACTCCTGGTGAAGATTTGTAGTAATCTGAGAAATAACATCATCGGCTGCAAGCAATTCTCTTTCATAACTTAACACTGTGCAAGGGATTTTCTCAAAGTTTGAAAGAATATCTTGTTCAGCTTCAGCATTCATCTCAAGAGCAACTTGGATTTAGAGTCAAGTCTAAAAAGTTCAATTTTTGAGCCTTTTTTAAGTATTTCGGGTTTTTCAATGACTTCAGCAATTTTACAAAAGGCAGTCGGGATTTCTGGGGCATTTAGCAATTTTTATAATTGCAATTCTGTCTATAAACCCCGACTTGCAATGGGTGAATAAAAACCCGATTTGCTTTGCTTCAAAAATATCATCTTTTTTTTTTTTTGTGTTTCTTTTTCTATTTTCAAGAGAATGAAAATGAGATTATGCAATGGAAGACCAAATGAATATGGAATGGATGGAGATGAAAAGAAATGAAATGGTAAACATGTCTTAAAAACATAACGGAAATTGCAAATGAAAATCATGGAAAGATGATGGAGAAAAACGTTCAAAGAGCGTAACATTCTCACATAATTCTCAGCTGAGAACATACGGAATGAGTGAAAATGTATAGAAACGAAATGATATGGAGGGCGAGTAAAATGAAATGTGAGGAAACAAAGGGCGTATGGACAATGAAAGACGTAGAAAAATGCATAGATTAGTAAATGTTGTTTTTACTAAAATGGAGAAACAGAAATGCATTTTCAGGGAAAAGCGTAAGAAAGAGAAACATATTTTCTTAAACTGAAAATGTATAACAGAAAAAAGGCGAATGAATAAAAACGCGTTTTTCAGAAAGGCAAATAAAAACAAATACATATATATAAAGATTTCAAAAATGGAGGCAATGACAAATAAAAAGCAAAGAAAAAGAATAAAAACGCGTTTTCAGTGAAGGCGAGTAAAAACAGAAACATATATTCAAACGATTTCATGAATGAAGGAATGAATGAAAGATGAAAATGTTTAGTATTAAAGAAAAACGCGTTTTTGTGAAAAAAAAGGTATGACGTTTCTGTATAAAACAGTAAAACGTGTGAAGATGAAGAGAAACGCATTTTTTACAAGACATAAACAAAAAACGTTGGAAGAAAACCCTAGGCGCGGAAATGGCATCGAATTTTCTGGATTTCTTTGCAACTTAAAATGTCATTCAAAACTGAAATCGGGGTTTTAAGATGCAATTGCAAGTATTTCAAGAGAAAATCGGGCCTTTTGATCTAATTGCAAGTGCTTTTGCAAAATCGGGTTTTAAAAATGACTTTGCAAGCTTTTTAAAACAAATTCGGAGCTTTTCCATCACTTTGCAATTTTCATTTTGTCAAAAATGAAGACTTAAAACAAATTCGGGTTTTTAGAGCCATATGACAATTTCGGGATTTTTAAACACTTTAGCAATTTTGCTTTTTGGTTAAAATTTCCCTATTTGCTGAGTTGTTCCAAAAACCCGAAATTGGTCAAAAAGACACTAAAAATGACTCAGAATTTGACGAAAACGGAAACGAAAGGGGAAAAAGAGTAGCCCAAAGGTTAATAAACTTAAAACTGAGATTTGTCACTCTTTGCACCTCGTAATGCGTGCCTTAGAGAAGAAAAGTCTCAAATTTTATGAAAAATTTGATTGGTTATCCAAATTTTAAAACAAGTCAAAAATTCAGGATAAATTGGCGAGCGCCTTGATTGTAAAACAAACGAAGGTAGTAGAATCCAGAATTTGGAAGTGCCTTAGTATCCATTGGGTTACGGAGTCAAGCAACAAAAACACAAAATGACAAGAAAGGATGACACAACTGACACAAAGCAAACCTACGAAAACATGACACAAAAATTGTGCAAATGCACTTATTGAAAAGATAAAAACCTACCTAATTGAAACTAGCCAAAAATGGAAGCTTCTCAAATGAAACCATTAACTGGTTCAGCAAAATAGCTGCCTTTCTTCAATAACTTACAGTATCTTGCATGGTCACAAGCAACTTTGTATAGATGAAGCACGAACAAAGGTATTAGAACTTGATGCAATACTCCTTGGAAAAGATGAACAAATTCGTTGTTCTCATGAAATGAATCATATGTACTGCTGCTTTGAAATAGATTTTTGAAACCAGACTTCTCTTGTTCAGCTGCAACTGCTTGAATAACTGGTTCATCAACCTTGACATCCTCATGTTGAATAGAAAGATCTCCTTCATGTGATTCAAATGAAAACATGACTACATTGCATTCTTCAGTATGTTGTTTATAACCTTCGGATTGGAGAGAATCTTCAACAAGATTTGAACAAAATTCTTCTGTAGTGCTCATGAAATGATCATCAAATTTTGGGATAGATCTCTTATGCATAACATGTTCTATTTCATCCTTAGAAGAACTTTCTTGAGAACCTGAATAAAAATCAAAACTTCCAGCTTGGAAAATAGACTCTTGATTTTCTGACTTATGGGATACTGGTTTGGCATCAAAATTTGAACAAAAAGATTCCATCTCATCCCAAAACTTATCCTCTTCAATATCTTCTTTGCTCTTTTGAATAGAAAAGCTGAACTTTGCTTCATGACAACTTTCATCAAAGTCTCCAAAAATAGAATTGTCCTTATGTTCTAAAACTGTTGTTGATGCTGTTTTGAGTAGGTTTTCTTCATCTTTCTCCACAAAAGAGGGCAATTCATCAAACCAAACTACAGGGACCTCATTTTTATCTTCATAAACTATCTTTTCACATCCCATGATGTGATTGTCCTCCTTCATCAACACCTTTGAGAGATGATCTTCAACCTCTTCTTGTGTATTCTTCATGGTATTCAATATGGTCTTTTCTTTTTGTTCAACAACTTCCTGGAACTGCATAAACCAGATTTGAGAGTCGCCAGCTATGTCTGCTTCCTTCTCTTGGAAGAGACCAGCAAGATCACTTTGTGCAAGATCAGAATCCTCTAGTGCTGAATTTGTTGGTGGTGCCTCGAGAGTAAGCCTTTCTGGTGTTAAAGATAACTTTCCTTGACTTTCATCAGCAAAATTATGAGCAACAGGTAGATATGGTCTTCTTAAAATGTCTTCTTCATAAGGGGAAGAGAATACACCTTGAGCTAGCTGCCTTTTAAGAACAAGCAAGTCATTTGCCAACTTTTGCACCATGGGATTCGTCCTTGTGTTGGAGGAAAATGAATCCAAAGAAGAAGAACCACTTGGTTCTATCCTTATCTGCCCAGCAAGAATGAGATCGTGTTCAATTTCTGCCGCCAAGGTTTGCGCAATTGCAAGAGTAGCTGGAGCTGCTCTTCTTAATAGGAAACCAACCTCAGGTACTTGAGCATTTACAAAGAAACATTTCAAATTCTCAGTTGTAGGTTGAGCAACAGTTGGAATTCTTCGTGTCAGCTTGTTGAAGTGAGCAATGAACTCGCGCATAGGCACGTGAGATTCCTTCTTCAACTGGGTGAGCTGAGCCAACAAAGCATGAGCATCTTCAAGAGGCTTGAACCTTTCTTCAAACTTGGCTATGAGAGTTGCCCAGTTTGTAATGGTATGTGGTGCCAAATGATAAAACCAATCTGCAGCAACACCTTGTAAAGTCTCCACAAACAGCCTTACAGATACATCTTCGAATTCAACACCATGAACTCCACAAGCACTGTAGAAAGCAGCAACGTGCTCATCAGGATGTTGTTGTCCATCACCAAAGAACTTGGGGAAGTTCTTCCGTGAGCCTTCAGGAAGAGCATGTAGGGGTAAAGCTAAATTCAATGGACCAAAAGCATTTCCCCAAGGACCTTGAGCAGCCATCTACATGTCCTTGGTAAAAGCTTGAAAAACTTGATAAATTACAATGAATAGGATACCAGTATACTTCAAAAGAAAGCGTGAGGCTTTCGAATGTGTATCGTATCCCCAGCGGAGTCGCCAAAAACTGTTGGTTGAAAATTTTGTATACCTTGAGGATATGCAAAATTGTGGTTTCAGCCACAGCACGTGAGATAAACTCTCCTATTTTCAAAGGGAAGGCTCCCCCTTTTTTATCTATTTTAACAATTCAGAAATACACTCTAACTATAAATCTATTCTAAATCTGGGTGAAACTCTGTCTTTTTCTCTTTTTCCAGAAAAGACACTTATTCTTTTCTCTTGTTTCAGAAAAGAATCACAGCTGAAAATATAAATGATTTATGAAGTAAACAAATAAAGAAGCAAAGTTTCCATAAAGGCACAAATCCGCACAAAGTCTCCGTAACCAAATTGAAAGCACAAAGTCTTTGACAATTTACTCTCCTATCAACCTTTTTAGATGATTTTCTGGTAACCAAGTACAGTATGTAGCAGCTCAAAATAGAAAATAAAAGCAACACAAAGTCTGCAAGTTACCCCCTTTGTTTGAGCGTTCTATAATAGCTTCAAACGTGACAAACAGCTCAAAGTCTGCAGTATCAAATCTGAAAACCAATCTAAAACTTTAAACACAATAAGCAGCTCAAAGTCTGCAGAATTGAGCTTGAATCCCTCTTGTATAACACCACAAAACTCACAATCAATTCCAAATAATGTCGTCACATCACAATCTGTACCAACACAAAGTTTGGAAGCAATTTGTTTTCTTTATTGATTGCAATCTGATTTACATCTAAACTCAAAGTCTTAGAATGCATCCACAAATTGGCAGAATTTTGTTGCATTGCCAAAAGATATCTATTACAATAGACCCCTCAAGTATTTATAGGAGGAAGGTCTGGAGAAAAAGGTGGGAGAATCTCAACAAACTTGAGAAAATCTCTCAACCAATAACTAATTGCAATTGACTTATTCAAAATTACAATCTTATTGTAATTTGATTACATGTAATTACATTTTACAAAAATGCAAGTGGAAGAAACACTTGCAATTACAATTTTTGCTTTCACATGTAACTTGTCGAAAGTGAAAATACATAAAACAACCTAATATTTTAACTTGTCTCGTTCCTAGCTCTGAAAGATAAGAACTTGCTGATGATCATCTGCAACTCATTGGATCGGGGCTCAGTGTGTTCTTAGCAACTGCCACGGTCTTAAGATAACATCATGATCTCCGACTGTGACTTCTCTGTGTTCTTCGAAAGCAGCTTGCATCTTATCAAAGATTGTTCGATGATTGACGAACTTGTGGATTGAATCCATGAAGAACTGATCTGAATCGAACTCCTGGTGAAGATTTGTAGTAATCTGAGAAATAACATCATCGGCTGCAAGCAATTCTCTTTCATAACTTAACACTGTGCAAGGGATTTTCTCAAAGTTTGAAAGAATATCTTGTTCAGCTTCAGCATTCATCTCAAGAGCAACTTGGATTTAGAGTCAAGTCAAGTTCAATTTTTCTAAATGACTTCAGCAATTTTAGCAATTTTTTTAGCAATTTTTATAATTGCAATTCTGTCTATAAACCCCGACTTGCAATGGGTGAATAAAAACCCGATTTGCTTTGCTTCAAAAATATCATCTTTTTTTTTTTTGTGTTTCTTTTTCTATTTTCAAGAGAATGAAAATGAGATTATGCAATGGAAGACCAAATGAATATGGAATGGATGGAGATGAAAAGAAATGAAATGGTAAACATGTCTTAAAAACATAACGGAAATTGCAAATGAAAATCATGGAAAGATGATGGAGAAAAACGTTCAAAGAGCGTAACATTCTCACATAATTCTCAGCTGAGAACATACGGAATGAGTGAAAATGTATAGAAACGAAATGATATGGAGGGCGAGTAAAATGAAATGTGAGGAAACAAAGGGCGTATGGACAATGAAAGACGTAGAAAAATGCATAGATTAGTAAATGTTGTTTTTACTAAAATGGAGAAACAGAAATGCATTTTCGGGAAAAGCGTAAGAAAGAGAAACATATTTTCTTAAACTGAAAATGTATAACAGAAAAACGTTCAAAGGCGAATGAATAAAAATGCGTTTTTCAGAAAGGCAAATAAAAACAAATACATATATATAAAGATTTCAAAAATGGAGGCAATGACAAATAAAAAGCAAAGAAAAAGAATAAAAACGCGTTTTCAGTGAAGGCGAGTAAAAACAGAAACATATATTCAAACGATTTCATGAATGAAGGAATGAATGAAAGATGAAAATGTTTAGTATTAAAGAAAAACGCGTTTTTGTGAAAAAAAAGGTATGACGTTTCTGTATAAAACAGTAAAACGTGTGAAGATGAAGAGAAACGCATTTTTTACAAGACATAAACAAAAAAACGTTGGAAGAAAACCCTAGGCGTGGAAATGGCATCTAATTTTCTGGATTTCTTTGCAACTTAAAATGTCATTCAAAACTGAAATCGGGGTTTTAAGATGCAATTGCAAGTATTTCAAGAGAAAATCGGGCCTTTTGATCTAATTGCAAGTGCTTTTGCAAAATCGGGTTTTAAAAATGACTTTGCAAGCTTTTTAAAACAAATTCGGAGCTTTTCCATCACTTTGCAATTTTCATTTTGTCAAAAATGAAGACTTAAAACAAATTCGGGTTTTTAGAGCCATATGACAATTTCGGGATTTTTAAACACTTTAGCAATTTTGCTTTTTGGTTAAAATTTCCCTATTTGCTGAGTTGTTCCAAAAACCCGAAATTGGTCAAAAAGACACTAAAAATGACTCAGAATTTGACGAAAACGGAAACGAAAGGGGAAAAAAGAGTAGCCCAAAGGTTAATAAACTTAAAACTGAGATTTGTCACTCTTTGCACCTCGTAATGTGTGCCTTAGAGAAGAAAAGTCTCAAATTTTATGAAAAATTTGATTGGTTATCCAAATTTTAAAACAAGTCAAAAATTCAGGATAACAAGTCAGGGACTTTGTTTCCTCTCTATAGACATGTTGCACCCTACATTTGGTAAAGTAATTCTTTAGGACTAGGAATTTATCAATTATATTTTTTAACTCCCATGGTGGCACAACCTCACCATTCAGAATATCCACTATTAGCTTGGAATCCCCTTCTATTATGACATTTTTAAAACCAAGATCCTTGAAAGTTTTGAAGCCAACTAAGGCAGCCATTGCTTCAACTTTATTATTAGAACAAACACCCATATTCACACCAAAGCACACTATGCATTCCCCTTTGTGGTTTCTTAACAACCTCCTTCCCCTACTATTCTCGGGTTGCCTTTTGAGCACCCATCAAAGTTACACTTTATCCAATCCTTCTGCGGTGGACTCCACATAGTAGCCATTCTAGTTAGCATCATTGACCAAATGAGTTTAGTAAGATCCTTCCTTATGCCCAATTATGCTTAATCCTCATCTCTTTGTAGTTAGGCCAAGCTTTGGAAAAACTATATCTTTCAGCCTCAATGTTTTCCTTTATCTGTGTTTTTATGATTAAACTTACCTCCTGGTTGCTTCTCTCCACTTCCCTGAATATCTTGTTATTTATTTCCTTCCATAATCCCCAAGTGACAAAGGGAAGAACTTGGTTCCAGAGGTCAACAATAACATTGTGGGAAAAAGGACAATTCAACCAACCTTCTATAAACAACTTCATTGTGTGAGGAAACACCCATTCAAAGGACAACAACGACAAGAAGCAGGACCACACCTCCCTCGCAAATTGGCAGTGAAAGAAAATGTGGATAATTGACTCCTCTTCTTGCTTGCAAAGGGAGCATCTATTAACCAATTGGAATCCCCTCCTAACCAGGTTGTCAATTGTAAGAATTTTTCCATGAGCCACAGTCCACCAAAAATAGTTAATTTTGGGAACCAAGTTCTTTAACCACACCTTATCCCAGAAATGGTCTGTCAAGGCATCCAAAGGCTTCACCAGTTCTTCATAAGCCTTTTTGATCGAGAAACAACCTGAAGAGCTACCTTTCTAGACAAATCCATTCATCTTCCCTTTCCTTATCAAACCACTTAGCCTCCCCAATCAGATTATGTAGCCTTAGAAGGATCGGGTACCAGTTTACCTATCTCTGACCTCTCAAATTATCCCTCCTTAATTGCATTTTGAACTCGTTCCATTTAGGTTCCTTCATATCCCAATTAATATAGTTGGAAACCTTTTTGCCACAAATCATGTTTAGGATTAGTTTGAGAGGGTTTAGTTCGACTATAGAGGACAAATTGGAGGTCTCTATCCATGGGTCCTTCCAAAAGTTGGTATTATTCCCATTCTTAATTCTCTTTCTTACCCCCAGCTTCAACACAGTTTTTAATTTAACAAGACGATTCCATAAAGCAGAACCACTAGGCAGGTCAGACAAAGAAAGAAAACAACCAGGATTCATGTTCCTCAAGTATTTAGCTTGGAAAATTTTGACCCAGTCTTTAGATCCTTCAAGAAGATTCTAGCCAATTTTTGCAGAGAGGGATTTTTTAAGCATGGATATTCTTCTTATTCCCAAATCCCCTCTCCTTTTGGGAGTGCACACTTTTTCCCATTTGACCAGGGGCAGTATTTTTTTTTATTCAATTCCTGACCATAAAAATATTCTCTGAATCTGTTCTATCTTTTCCCCTATAAAAGCATGAATTTTAAAGAGAGATAGGTAGTATATTGAAATATTCTGAAGGGAGTCTTTGAGCAGTTGAACCTTCCCAACCAAGCTAAGAAGCTTCCCCTTCCATCCAACAAGCTTATTTTGAACTCTCTCAATCAGCTGATTCCAATAGTTATTTTCCAACTTCTTAGAGATCAAAGGTAGGCCAAGATAGGAATTAGGTAAGGAAGCTTCCTGACATCCCATAATTTTTACCACTCTGTCCTTAATTTGTTGGTCAATATTGAAGAAGTAAATTTTTATTTTTTCATAGTTTATACATTGACCAGAAACAAGAGCATAATCATTAAGAACATATTTCCAAAGACCTGCTTCCCTCACTAAGGCTTCCCCGAACATGAGAGTATCATCAACAAATTGTTGATGGGAATCCGGCCTAAGAGTTGAGGTAACTTTAACACCTTTTAGTGCTTTAGAGTCCACCAATTTTTGGATGTTCCTACCAAGGACTTCAACAAAAATTATAAAAAGGTAGGGAGAGAGGGGGTCACCTTGCCTAAGACCACGACTGCAAGAGAAAAAACCTTGGGGGACTCCATTAACCAGAATAGAGCACATGGGGGAGGTAACATAGGCATAGATCATCTTTAGGAATCTTCCTTCTATCCCAAGCTTCCTGAGAACAACAAAAAGAAACGACTAGGAGACTCTATCATAGGCCTTAGAAATATCAATTTTAAAGGCCATCCCAGGTTTCTTAGAATGGTCCATTGAATAAATAATTTCATGGGTGGAGATGATAGCATCAAGAATGTTTCTTCCTTTGACAAAACCTTTCTAGTTTGGGGCTATCTTTTTACCAAGCATCGGTTTAATCCTTAACACTAATATTTTTGAGAAGTTTTTATAGACTGTATTGTAAAGACTAATAGGTCTATAATCCTTCATATCCAAGGATTTAGTATTTTTGGGGATAAGGGTTATAAAAGTAGCATTCAATTGGTTAAGTAGCCTGCCCGACCTAAAGAAGTCCCTAGCAGCATTGAAAAATTCATTTTTAACAATATCCCAGTAGGTCTGGAAAAAGGCAAGAGGGAATCCATCTGGGTCGAGAGCTTTAAAGGCTCCAAAGGAGAACACAACCTTTTTTACTTATTCCATAGAAAAAACATTAGTCATCATCTTTAAATTGAGATCAATAATAACTTTAGGGATCACCTCAAGAAAGTCAGCATTTACTTGATTAACATTGACAAGAGCCATATGGTAATTGGAGGAGAAGTTAACAACTTCCCGCATAATCTCTTTTTTAGTGGACACCATGGAGCCATCCTCTTTCACAAGTGATCTAATCATGTTTCTACTTCTGTGTTTCAAAGTGGATTGGTGGAAGAATTTAGTGTTCCTATCTCCTTCAGTTAGTCATTGGACCCTTGACTTTTGTTTCCAAAGGATCTCCTCCTTTTTGTTTATTTTAAACCATTGAGATCCGAGGTCTCTTTCCTTAGCACATATCTCTTTATCCACTTGACTAGCCTCCATAATATCCTGAACCTCTTTTAGTCTATTTCCCAGGGTGTTCTTTATCTCAAAGATATTACCAAATGTCACCTTATTCCACCCTTTCACTCTTTGCTTTATTCTACTTAGCTTTTCTGCTAGGCAATACATTGGGGTTCCATTTATAGGTTCCTCCCACCAATATTTAACAAGAGTAGCAAAATCTGGGTGGAGACTCCACATTGCTTCAAATCTGAAAGGGAAAGGTCCCCTATTATAATCCACATTTCTTTTAAGCACCAAGGCATTATGATCAGAGCCTAACCTAGGAAGAGCTGAAAGGGAAAGGAATTGGGAGATATTACAATTGGCAGAGATTAGAAACCTATCTAATTTGACTTGGATTAGATGGTTTCCATTCCTTCTACTGGACCAAGTGTATTTAGTTCCTTAGAGGGGGATATCAATAAGACCCACTGATTTTAAGAACTTATCCAGCTCCATCATGCTGTCAAAATAATCATCCTGTCCCACTGACTTCTTTGAAGGAAGGAGAGGAGAATTGAAATCCCCTCCCAACAATGAATGGTCATCTTTTCTGTAAGAAATAACATCACTTAACTGTTCCCAAAGAAAAACTATGTCCCTACTCAAGTTTGGAGCATAAATGTTTATTAGGTTCCATTTATCCTGGGAAGCAATGTCTTCAAGGGTAATCATCAGACTCTTCCTACTAGTAGAACACAAAGTACCTTTTAGTTTAGAGGGATTCCAGAGAGTAGCTATACCTCCTGAAGCTCCTTCAACCTCACTAACAAGATAGTTTGCACCAGGCCAGATGCTCAAAATAGCCTTATCAAAAGTATCTTTCTTCATCTTAGTTTCTTGGAAGAGAACATCCACTTTATCGTCAAGAATACACGATTTCACCAAAAATTGTTTGTACGGGCTATTGAGGCCCCTTATATTCCATGAAAGATACTTCATAGGTAAAGCAGAATACAACACCACCCTATCCCTATAGAAGCAGCCAAAGCTACTTCTTCTTGGGCTTCGACCCTACGATTGAGTCCAATTTGTTTTCCAACAACCACATCCCTCACAATATCTTTAGTTCTAGAATCCTTTTGGGAAGGTCTTCCCACTTTATTTCCCCCTCCCACATCCGACTTCTTTTTCTTTTTGGATTTAGTTTGTGCTTGGGACCACTCATCTTCATCCTCCTTATCACTAGACCCTTGCGAAAATCCCAACAGAACCAAAGAGTCACTCGTGTTTCTTGCCCCTTTTTGGGATAAGAAATGCAAGTCTTTTGGAGACAGGTTTTTCTTGGGGTTCACATACTCACCTTCTTCAAGCTCATCTCCCTCTCTTGGAATCCGAACCTTCTCATGGGGAGCCTGCACATTTTCCTCCAAAAGAGATCTCACAATTGGAGCATTCTCCTTATTAACTTCACCCCCCCAATCATCTCCATAATTTTTGGAAATTCTGGGGTAGGAAAGGTGGAATCAGGGGAAAAGACTTCTAGGTTTAGGAAAACCAAGTCTTTAGATACAACAATAGGTTTAGATATAGCCTCCTTGCCCAGGTTTGGGATATCCTTCAGTTGGGGAACCGACACCTCCTGAGCATGAATTGTAGTTGGCTAAGCGCTTGAAGCCATTGCATTAGCAGCGTGTTCCTCCACTAACATCTTCTCCTTAGCACTAGTACCCTTGACATGTTTGTTCCCACAAGAATCAATGAGATGACCAAACTTCTTGCACTGCTAGCAGAAGAGATGAGAACTTTCATATTCTCGGGGTTGGGTCCAGTTACCAAACTTAGACTTAAGAAGGATTGAGGAAGGTAAGATCGTATTCACTGCCACATTTACACAAATATGGGCATACACCAGTCTTGATCTCTCCTGAGTAATCTTGTCTATAGCCAGAAGGCTTCAAAAGGAGTTGGCTATACCTTTTAATATTCTCGTCTCCCAAAACTCCAGAGGAAGGCCTGGGAGGCGGACCCAAGTTGGAGCCGAGGCACCCAGATCAACCAACGGATCAAAGTCTAGTTTCCATTTGCAAAGGGAGAGAAAATTTTTAAACCCTGAGTCAAAGGCCCATGGACCACCCATTAAAACCTTCAACATATCTTCATAAACCACAAAGGAGAAGAGGAAGATACCTCTTGGCATAACATTAATGGTGATGTTGCCTTTGAGATTCCAAGTGGAAGTAGCCCATTGACGAACCAATTCAATATTTGGCCTATATGCTAAAAACTTGCTAACAAGCGCTAGTTTGAGGTTGTCCATCGCCTTCAGCATCAAAACCTTAGGGAAATCTATTTCCCAACCAGTCACCAAGTAGGAATTAGATTCCAATAACCTTTTACCCGAGGTTAGCGAGTCAGACCCCACCAGTTTGTCCACGTAGGAAGTTGGTTCTTCCACAGAGAAGAAAGAGTTAAGCCCAAAAGAAGGAGATATGGATGACTTTTCAAAAATACCCTCAGTCTTTTCCCTAGGGGAAAGGACAAAAGTGGGAGGGGACGTCATATTGGGAACAACTAGACTAGCCACTGCCACCACAGGCATAGCACCAGACAAGAAGACAACATTTTTGGAATGGGAATCCTTCCCGGACCCCCCTCTTGATCGACCCATGAAGCAGTCAAATCACAACAATGCCGAAAATTCAAAAAAATAGCCAGAGCAGGAAACTTTCAGAGCACAACAAAGTCGAGTTTTTTTCTAACTATATGTAAAATGTAATTTAGTTGTTAAATGACATTGGAGTCCTTTCATATATAATTATGATGTACTTGTATGTAATTTGTAAGTGGACCTCTCTCATGAGATGGCTTGTAATCCGATTCTAAAAGTTATTATTTTAGCCTAGTTATGTGTCTTAGTGTTGGTGTTGGGTACAATTGTAAATGCATAAATATGTAATTATGCCCTATGGGCTTAAAATTAACTTAGGAACATTTAATTTGGTGTTTAAAATGGACTTATTAGTCAAATTTCACAGTTGGGCAGCTTGGTCCTACACCTACGTGGCCTTGTTATGCACTAAGTTAATGCAACCTTTCAAAAAAATGACTAACACTGCTGGGGTGGCCTAGTCTCAGGTGGGACAGCTTGGTAGCTTGTTGGGGTGGCCTGGTATTTAGGGGAAGTTTGGCATTCAGAGGTGGCTTGGTTTTGCTAGTTAGAAAACCCAATTTTTTGGTTAAGTGTGTTGGGACAACTTGGTCCCCATACAAAAAAAATGTAAATCCTCTTAATATTTGATAGATAGAGGTTTTATAAGCCTAATCCCCTTGTTAGATATTTTTTTGTCCTTTAGTTTTCCTAGTGATCATTTTTGTCGACTAGGTCTTCAAAAACCTAGTCAAGTTTTCTCTCTTTTTAGTCTTGTTAGTTCCTCTCTATTTTAGGACCTTGGATGGGTAAACCATGTAAACAAAAAAATTTCATCATGGATCCAGGGGTCTAGTTATTTTTGGAAACTTTCCTTAAGATCATTCATTAAGGACTTGTGGGTTCTCTTGCATTGTTTTGCATGCACTCTTCTAAAGTTGGTAGTTTGTAAAATCTAGGGTTAGGGAGATCGTGCACCTTGTCTTGTAAAGTATTGGGAAGGTTTTAAATATTATTGGTTGGTATTGTTAGTGTTCTCAACATTCCTTATAGGTCTTGAGGTGTTGTGTTGCAATATATTTCCATTTGTGTGATGTCACGTTGCGACCAGACATCTTGGAAAGCATGTGGTTTGTTTGGAAATGACCTGTCCTCATTCCAGTTAGTGGAGAGTTTGTATCTCCTTGTTTGAAATATTTTGGTGAATTTTTGTCCTTGTGTTGGTTGGTTAAGTGAGTCTATAATTGTATTGGAGGTTGATGATTCCCTCATCCTATTCTAGAGTTGTATTGTGAAAGAACACAATCATGGGTTGTAATTGAGCATTGTGTAGGAGATGTTCCTCCTCTCTCTCTTTCTTGTTCTTCATGGTGGATTTATCCCATGAGTGGTAAGTATTGCATTGTTTCCACCTTGACTATGCAATGTTGATGCCTTCTTGTTGTTGTCTTTGTGTCATTGTATATTTTATTTGATGCTTGTGTGCATGTTATTATGAAAGTATGACATGTTGATGTCACATCTTTGGTGTTGTTTTTGTGTTTAAAAAAATTGTTGTTCAGTCAAGTTTTACCTTGTTCTTTGGGTGGGTAATTACACATAACCTCTACCATCATATTTGTGACCTAATGGTGAATGGTGCATATTTACTATGAAAACAACATTTTACAATTTAAATATCTATCTTAAATTTGTCTTTGGGGGTGTTGCCCTCAAAATCCCACTAGGGGGATATCCCCCAAAATTATCAAAGAGGGAAGGCTAATCCCTCCTTTCACTCCTTCAGAATAAAATGGGCTCCAAACATGGCTAAAAAACACCAAAATGTTAGACCTTTAACAAGATCAAACTCCATTACCAACAATCTCCCACCTGGAGATTGACCACAATAACTCCACCGCCTCTAAATCAAGAAGATAATCAGGCTCCTTACCAATAATCTTCCACTTGGAGATTGTTTACAACAACTCAATTGCTATTTCACCCACTAAAATAGGCTACAACTTTGGACTTGTTAAGTTTCTCATTTGCACCATCATACTTGAAGGCCAATTGAAATCGAGCAAGAAATTAGTTTCTCTCGATTTACTACCTTTGTCAACATGTCTGTAGGATTTTGGTTGGTGTGTATCTTTACCAACTCCAACCGTCCATCTTCCAAAATTGATTGTATGAAATGATAACTAAGCTATATATGTTTAGTCTCATAATTAAGGGTTGAGTTACTTTCAAGATGAATGGAACTCTAGCTATCACTATACAACATGCTATTCTCTTTCTTCTTTCTTAATTCCTCCATAAACCTTTGTAATCAAATCATCTCTTTACTAGACTTTGTAGCAATGACATACTCTGCTTCTATTGTTGAAATTGCAATAATTTTTTTCAATCTTGAAATCCAACTTACTATTATTCCATCTACAATAAAAATATACCTTGTGGTTCTCTTCCTGCTATCTATATCACCTACTAGATCCAAGTCAACATATCCATGTAGAGTAGAGTTTGAACCTCTTAAACATAATTCATGGGTAGTAGTACCTCTCAAATATTTGAGAATCCAATTTATTTCATTCCAATGCTCTTTTCTTGGATTGTTCATATAATTTTTCACAACTTGCACCACATGTGCAATATACAACCTTGTGTACACCATCACATACATCAAGCTACTAATTGCTAATGAGTACAAAACCTTAGACATGTAGTCTATCTCCTCCTATGTCTTGGGACACATCTCCTTAGTTAGTTTGAAATGGTTGGGAAAAGGTGTAATAACTAGTTTTGCATCCTACATTTGAAATATTTTCAACACCACCTCTACATACTCACTATGAGACAATGTTAATTTATGATTTTTCTTGTCTCATGTTATTCTCATACCAAGGATTTTATTTGCAACATCCAAATACTTCATTGCAAATGAATTAGCTAATTTCCTTTTGAGTGCATTTATATCCAGTATGTTAGAACCTACAAGAAGCATGCCATCTACATACAATAAAAAGATAATATAACTACCATTATCTAGTCTCTTGAAATAAACATACTGATCAAAATGACATCTACTATAACCTTGTTATATCATAAAACTGTTGAATTTCAAATAACATTTCCTTGGAGTTTAGACCATACAAGTTCTTCTTCAACATGCATACTAAATTCTCCTTCCCTTTGACCTCACACCCTTGTGACTATTGCATATAAATCTCTTCCTATAAATCCCTATAGAGAAAATCTATCTTACATCTAAATTTTCGAGATGCAAATATTCTACTGCCATGGTGGAGCTTGCAAATTTCTAGGGATTTTATTTCATGCCTCACAAGATTTTGTTTGCTTAACTCTAAAACCATAAAACCTAGTGTATGGTTATTGGATTTATTTTCTAATTTTAATTTGACTTACCCAACATGTTTCCATCCTTTTAAGTCATGTCCTCAAGCCTAATTTGTCATTTGTATACCAACCCTTCATTCCTAGTAAGTGTCTCAAGCTATTTGTGCATGTGCATTTTAATGTCTTAAGTTGCCCTTTATGGGAACCCGCCTTGTGGTCCCTACCTCCATCTTGTTGGAATCCATGTGTCATTTTATTACTATGTTGCGTGGGTTATGTGCATCACCTACTTTTGTTCTAAGAACTCTAAAAAGCTGTGAACGTATGCTTTGTTGCCGCATGTCTATGAATACATTAAGTTGTATGATAGAAGTGTGTCCCATGAATCCCAATTAGAAAGCTCTTATTCATATCACACAATTTTAGTTCATTTGATGCTGTTAAATTTTTTAAAACTTAAGATTGCGATAGTCCACTTTTGTGACATGTGGCGGTAACATCATGGCAGGCCCAAGCTCTCCTTTATCTCTGCAGGGCCTATTAAAGGATTAATAGGATCCACTTGTCATCATTCCAAGCATTCTATTCATGTCAAAAGTTCTAAAAGTATGAACCATCCAAAGTAATGACGACATGAAATGTGACACCTATCCCAAGATTTTACCATGGAACTTGTAAAATATCTTTACAATTGGCGTTTCCTAATTTTCCTATTCATTCTAATGTATGATGAATTCAATACAAAGGATTTCCAATAAAGTAAAAGGCCACAACCTGTAGATTTTCTTACATCAACTGAAGATCAATGGTCCCTATTTAAAACTAAGAAATAAAGACTTGTGAACACTCTGTTCACACATATGAGACTTAATGGTGAAAATATACCAATATCTATCAAATATCCTCATAATTTTGAGTCATTTATATCTGTTTGAGTTTTGAAGATCCCTCAAAAGTGATCAACATGAAGAATTTTCAAAATTTGACAATTATAGACGTGAACTAGGGTTATTTGAGTAGAGAACGGGCAAGTCCTAATTTTGTGCCCTAAATTGCATAAGTATTGTTGAAATTGTGTGATTTTGAGTCATAGGGTTTTGTTGTTATTCTAGAGAAGTTTAAAGGGCCCTAGGATATTTTAATTATCAGATTTTTTTATAATTTGAAACCTTAGCCATCATTAAACCCTAAAATGAGTCAAACAAGCTCACAACCATAAAGACCAGATTAGGGTTAGATGAAGGTCTTCTAGTCCAAATTTGGGGCTCATCAATGAAGGCCATGCATGCCCAAGGAAACAAGGATATTATCAAACCATTTGTTTGATAAAGGAGGAGAAGTGAGGGTTGCAACTATTCCTATGAATGAATGGACTTTGTTTGAATATGGATATATGAGGGATTGTGCTAAGCAATCCATTTGTAACATTTAGAACTTGCACCTTGGTAAGATGATGGTTCCAAATTTTTTGTGAATGTGGATCTAATTAGGGAAATATCAAGGAGCTATCATGTAGACAAGAAAGAAATTTTGAATCGTGAAAGTTATGTGCTAGTAAGTTTGGATAAGGAATATATATTTGAAATTTTCAATCTAGCTATGGTGGAAAACAAGCCCTTAACTTCAATTCCTTATGCAATGAATACCAAAAGGATAGAAACAACTATAAGGTGTACTAGCTTCCTCAACATAGAACAAGGGACAAGGATAGAACTCTACTAAAGTTCTTTTGAGCTGATATGAAACCTTTTGACATAGATATCTTTGAGGGCTATTTTGTTAAAACATATTATGCACTCTGCCAAGTCCTAGGAGTTGATGTGAAGCCACAAATTCTTGTGCACTTAATGTTGTTGGTTGTTGATATCCAAAATGTGAATTTGAACAGAGAATTTAATTATGCTACCTTAATCTTAGATAGAATTCATAGGGAATTGAAGACTACAAAGAGTGATGAAAAATTGTACACCTCAAATGGTACTCCCTACTCTGCCACATCTTCCTATTTAGTGGAATGAAAATATGGGACAAATCTATGTAATTAAGATGTCATGATGATAAAAGGCCCCACTAATAGTTCAATTCTAGACACACATTTGGGATATGCACTACCCTTTAATTCAAATTATATGGTGTTTGAGGAATGCTTTTTGCATCCTATTTTGAATCATTTGGGTATTAAATCAAGTAGCTTTCTAAAGACAACATCAATATTTTTAAGGCCAAAAGATAAGACACCTAAGCTTGGAATCCATCATAATTGGGGATATTTTCATCTCCATTCTAAATCAACAATGATAAGGGTGTATGTATATTTTGTAGGGCCTCATATACTACCAAGAATAGTGCCAGCTAAATTTACTTTCTTGGAGGTTATATGGCAGTTAAATATAATAGGTCAACATCATCTAAGAAACCATAATAAGGGTTCTTTCTTCCTTGCTTCTATTATGTTTTTTGATTTTGTAGTGACATCAAAGGAGGGATTTATGTTGTTATACCCAATCCTACAAACACAAAAGAATGAATTTAGATGTGCACTAAGATTGTGATCCAAATTTTTTTATCAACTAGAATAGGATAAATGCTAAGAGATCAAACTTCTACCACATTTTTCTCATGGTAGAATATGTCGTATGAAATTGCACTATTAATGATGAAGTGAAAATAAAGAAAGAAAAATGTAATGCAATTGTGAAGGGTGAAGAGAAGAGGAAAAATGAGGACTCTAACGATCTTGAGGATTAAAATAAAGTTGATAATCCTATTATTAGAATCCAAGTTATGTTAGATAATGTGGAAGCTCTTAGTTATAATCCTCAATTGTCAAAAATAAGATTATAGGAAGGACTAGTTGTAGGGGAAGAAAAATAGATTGAAATACTAATCATATCCTAACAAATGCAATCAACTAATGAACCTACAATGTCAGTTGCCCCTTCACCTAAGTGGCTAAGGAAGAAGTGAAATATTTCACATCCCCTAGTGAGTTATTCTATGGATTATGTACATACTGAAGAGATAGGTAAAAATATGTTGGATGAGGAAGAGGTCAATCAAATTATGCCTTCTCCTCCAAGGGTGAAAATTCATGATGTGCCACAAGATAGATTGGCCATAAATTTCAAGGCAACATGAGATGAGATCAATGATATCAAAGCATGATCTTGCACAAAGTTCATCATGGATTATTAGTTTGTAAAGTCCAATAATATTAAGGACTTTATGTTGAAGATGAAAAGAGAAGAATTTGTAAGAAAATTGAACAAGGATAGAGGGGATGGTGATCCCAAAGAAATAGAGGAATTTACAAAGAAAGTGCTACAAGAAGTTGACTTCCAAGTCAATAACATCACTCCAAAAGATGCTAGAAGAATAGCACATGAGAGTGGATTACTCTTGCTACAAGATTGGGACATCTCCTCGGAAATTTCCCTTGAAACCATAAGAAGGAAATATACTAATGAAGAATCATTTTATGTAGAGGAGTAAGTAGAGAAAGCATGTTTTGTTTCAAGGTTCAGTACTAAATATGAAACCCTTGTTATTTGGGAAATTTCCCTTGAAACCAATAAACCACAAGTGGAAAATAATATTAGAGACCTAACTAGAAACCTTATTGTTAGGATGCTTTCTTAAACCATAAATCCTCAAGAAACATCCTTGGTGGTTAACACAACATTATTCAATGAGGTAGCAACTAATTTTTTTTAAGAAGACTTTATTAAGTTAAAAAAATGACCACATTATATTATTGCAAGAATACAACAAGATCCTGTCATTGCTTCCACCATCACAAAGAACTATTGCACCACTAGCCTCTCCTCAACCAATATCATTGGAAACATCTATCCAAGACATGGAAACATTATCCTTGAGAATTAAGGAGCTAAAGAAGAAATTGAGAGAAGAAAAGGAAAAGGGAAATAAAAGGGTTTTTGACATGGTTGATGACCTAATTGGCCACATGATATCATGTATTTTGAACAAGCTAAGTGAATCTTGGGGAGGATATAATGGTATAAAATTTGATTACATCTAGTACATTTTACATCAACATAAACTGAAGGATATCTTCAGTACTTGGATACCTAGAGTTTCAACTATTAGTGAGATATATAAATAAGTCATATATGATCCCAACATTCCTAATGTATTTGTAGCTATTAAAGAGGTTGTTGGCTTGTTAGGGGAGGTTTTAGCTTTCTGATCTGGGCTATATAACATCAATTAAAAAATAAAATGAAGACATTTGAGACTTTGGAGGAGGGAATAATGCCCACAATATTAGACAATAATGGAGTTGTTAAGCCCTTTGATCAATGGAAGTGTTGATGTGGATGTTATACATGCACCAACATACAGATAGATTTTATTATTTTGAATAATAAAACCTATCTATCTTGAAAGAATCGTTGAATTCGATGAAGATTTTAGCTATTTGAAGGCTCGAGAATGTCAAGTCTTGACTTACTAGGTTCACTCAGGGTTCGTTGTGCAATTATTGTTTTCATATGGGGCCTACTGTTATTATGAAGATTGTTCTTTATAAATAAAAAGTGATAATAATATAGACAAATTATGCATGCATCACTTCTTACAATTCATTTGATTTAACTTTTCCAAAATAAACTTCAAAAGATTAAGGAGAGGAAAAAATCCTAAGAAATTAAGTGCTTTCAGATATTTCCCATGCACATACTAAAAAATAATTAGATTAAAAAATAAACTATTTATATTTCACTAGATTGATTCACAAATACATACAGAATAGTACAAGAGTTTGAAGAGTAAAACCGTTCACTGATGAAATGGCTTCAAAATGCACCTAAAAATGGCACAACAAATTGGTTATTCCACCAAAATGAAAGATTGGTAGTCATGCAAAGTATACGATCATGAATGACCTTTAGTTGCTTCAGTACTACAAATTCCTATTGTATGTACAAGTCTTTACTAAAATTGAACATAAACAATGAAGTAAAGGAGTAAATTGGTGTCGTTCTAGTTTAAGCTCTACCATTTCAACAAATTCTAATCCTTAAAACTAAGCAACTCACTGTCTTTTATAGAACACAGGACAAGAGTTCGTTACAAAATTGCACTTGTCTAGAGAGAAGCAAGATAATCAACATAAGACACATGGCTCAAAAATATATTCTACACGTGGGAGGAAACAAGTAGATAGTTTCAAAACAATTATAGACAGTTTCAAAAGAATTAGTCAAATTTATGTTCTGCTAACTTGGTCTTCAATGATGATTATTTAACCTTCTTCAAATTAAGGTCTCTATCTCCACTTGCAAAAACTCCAACTTGTTCCTTTATGATCACCCCCTTGAAGTCTTCCACATTTGACTTTATATGCTTTAAATTATTGGGAAAAACATATGCTACTGCTCCGAGAAAAGCATCCACTAACGACATCAACATTTATTTCCACATTTCACAACCTTTTAATTCCCTATAGCAACAAACCATTGCACAATAAAATAATTATCATGCATTTAATCATCCTTATTCAAATGAAGGTAAAACGTTACCAATTCTTCAACCCAAAATTCCCAATGATTTTTTTGAACCAAGCATTTGATTTATCAAAAATATTACTCTTACTAATATTTTTGGGAATTACTTATGTTATGAAATTCCTAAAATCCATGATTACTCGATTAAGCACTAAAACATTTTCTCGATATCTTCCCCACTATCAAATTATTAGCCTTATTACTTAATGTTTTCCTTGAGAACAACTTATTTTACTTCCTTGATGACTAGAATGGTAGATGAATATCATGCATTAGATTTGATAAGCTTTGAAATCTTTGATTCATATTTTTACCTTTTAAACTCATTTTCGGGTCTGCCTTACTATGAAGACAATTGCACAATACTCAATTTTGTAGGATGTTATTTCCCCAAAACTCCTCACCTATGAATTTTAACTATTTCAAAAAGTTTATGAGCAACCTTATCACTATGCAAACCTTTCTCACCCCTTTTGCACTCAAGGTGAGTTAAACTATAATATGCTTAACATGGGTCCTCATATTATTTTAAGTAACATGAGGCATGTTGTGAGATGACACAACAACTAGAAACCAAAAAAATAAAATTAAAACATTTAAGGAAACCAAGAATAAATAAACCTAAATCCTCAATTTTATTGGGATAACATCTTCACATTTCTTTTAGAATTTTGCACTTATTATGGGAAAAATTAAGTTCAGGGAACATAAGTGTATGCTTTGATTAATTCATTTCCTTGAAAAGGAATGGGAAGATACTTATATATTTATATTGAGCTATATAATTTGGTTTAACGTTTTGATCCAACCTTGGATAGAACCTTGCTGCCAGTCAAGCGTCCATAGCATTGACAAGGTTATCTTTATAATTCTCTCAAACATAATTCTACTACCAATCAGGGGTCCATAGCCCTAGTAGAGATATTTGAATAGCCTAAAGAGTTGAATTTCTCTTTTCTTTTGATATTTCTTTATTCTCTTTTCTTTTGATGTTTCTTTGAAGCTCTTTTCTTCAACATGTTGGCACTGAAGCTTGCTATTATGTGTTGCAAGATGGTGTGTCCCTTAGTCTCCTCGATGTAGTGTAGCGCTTGGGTTCGTGCCATGGCTTAACCGCTTCCTGTGGATCTTGTATAAATCTAGCAGTTGTATTGGGCATTAATAGGTTGATCTTTTGGTGAAATGACAACCACCAATTGAACAATTGGTATCAGAGCCAAGTTCGTAGGTTAGAACCCCTTGCTTGCGTTGGGGGGGATTGTTGCAAGATGGTGTGTCCCTTGGTCTCCTTAGTGCAACATGGCACTTGGGTTCGTGGCATGGCTTAACCGCATCCTATGGATCTTGTATAAATCTAGCGGTTGTATCGGGCATTAATAGGTCAATTTTTTGGTGCAACAAAAACCATCAATGTAACATTAGGTTGGGAATTATAGTGGTAGAAAAGAAAAACCTTTAGATTTTTCACTCGATACCCATATCCATTATCTTCCCAAACTAATATAAAAGAATTTTAGATATTGAAATATGTAATTCCTCGTATAACTTTTTGTAAACCATATTAAATCCATAATTCCAAAATAAGCATGAAAATATATCTCAACAAGATTTTGATTATTCATTTAATATACTATTGAACCCCTTAATTTTGAATTTTTTTTTATTGCTTCACCATCCAAATTAAGCATCTACATGATTTCCTCCTTAAGAAAAGCTAACTAAATGCAGTACCCAATATTTTTCTTGTTAAAACATTCATCACTTAGGTGATGCCCAACTAATAAATTTGTGGTTGATCTTTAAGAAATGTCTTGTCTAATCACTCATTATATATCTACCTATACTTGCACCAATCCGAAGTTCATTAAAATTCTCTTAGATGAGACAATATCATTAATTATTTCATGACCTCATCCACATTATTATTCCTTATTTTAAGGTGTTCAGCTATTACATCGGCTCTTCTTTCAAAATTTTCATTTATTAAACATGTTATTTAAAGAAAAACATGGATTGCTTTTTGACATCATTTATTCCTGATTTGGGAATTTTAATCATAGAGGTACAATTATCGAGAAAGAGAGCATAATTTCACATGAACAATCTCATTTGAATTCACTAAAAATGTTTAAATTTCAAATGGGATTTAATTTGATTGACATTAGATGCATCAAAATATGAGGTACTTAACACCTTGTAATTCTATAAATAGATTTTATGAAATATTATTCATTTAATACACAAGTACATGGCTCATGTTTCAATATAATGTAGTTTTTCCTCACTGTCTCTATAAATTCGTATTATAATTCTTAAGGAAATTCATCATTATTACAATTATAATTCAAGTATATTTTGAGCATGAATACTCTGGTTTGTTTGACAAGCCCTAGGTGAAAATCTAGGTTTCTCGACTGCATCACTAGTTAGCGATTGTGATTTTTGTTTATATCCGGATCCGCATGACTTGACTTTCTCTCCAGATGGTCCTGGGTGATGATTTTATGGATCGAGATGAACAATATCGAGTAAATTCTGATATTTCTTTTTGTTTTGTGGCTTCATTATTAGACATTGGATTGTCTCAGGCCAAGGTGTTGGCCTTAGCTACATTGGTGGTTAAGGAAGACTATTTGGGAGGGTTAGATTATGTTCTAGCTACAATGAGACTCAGGATACACATCCCAACTCCTAGAGACTTTCCCCGCTTCCTGAATGAAGGAATATCCCATGCTTCCACTTGTGGGGAATTTTCTTAGTGTTACTCTAGTTGAACATAGGCAAGGGGCTACCCTTGGGTATGAATTTATCTGTAATGAGGCCAGGGAGGATCATTGTATGAAAACTTCAAGAAATCTGTCATGAATGATACGTTGAGCTATCTCTACGGGTCTCTCTATCGTTATCAGTTTGAAATAGGTGAGGAGACAATGAATAAATTTAAAAAGAAATTTCATGCCATTTCATACCTGAGATCACAAGTATGTCTTCAAAGGTCGGATCCAAGGGAGCTAGCAGTAGTTCAAAGAGTACAAAGGGTGCAGGGACATGTTCCAAACATGAATGTAGTAGCACAGGAAGACCAAGAGGAGAATTCAGTCTAGGGTCCATGTAGGGGTGTATGGTTTGAATTTTCACTCTTATTTTTAAGTAGTTCAAGTCTTATGATGTAAAATTGAAAGTTAGACTCGGGTTAATATTATGTAAATTTTATCAGTAGTTGTATAGGGCCTGGTTATAGGTAGCAGAAGTAATGGAGATTTTGTTGTTCATATCCATTCACACTATGCTCTACTTATTGTATTTACCTATTATTAATATAAATTACAGTATTACTACTTTTGGCTTAAAAAAAAAACAAAGACTAGGATCATCCCATAAGAATATTTTTTGTAAAATTTTGTGATGTATATACTAATTTTTTTTCACTAATATATGTATATATCTATATTTGTGTTTAGTGAATGACATTATGGATGTATCTTTTCTTGCTCCTTTCGATGTTGTGCAGAAAAGTTGTTATGAATGCATTAAAAATTAAGGTTTTTTCATGGGCAAGCTTTTTGTCTTAATTACCATTGGTATGTGCACTAATGGAACTCAAACCAATCTAATTAAAGCCTAACCCTAAACCGGCATGTATATATTTACAACAAATGAATGATAGTCATTACCTTTATCTCTTGTGAATAAAGTTGCTTTTACTTTGAGGAGTAATTTTGAAACACTTTTGGTCTTTAATCTAGTAATTTTTTCTTTAAATTTAGGCATGTTTGCTCTAATAACAACATTATGATATGTATTTGAACAATCATTTAATTTGTCAATTTTATATCTTGTTTGTGCACAATTAAAATAATAATTTTCCAACTATTTCACTAAGATGAAAAGAAACAATTTGAGTGTTTTCCCTTTTCAAATTGTAATGGTCTCCATATAACTTTGCACTTTTCCATAATTCACTATCTTGGGGATTTGAAATGTATTTCCCCATTGAAATTTAAGCCATATCATCCAACATCCAAATGTGTTTGAAATACTTGATTGGCATTTTTTATAGGTGTAGGATCTAGGAGTGGTGTTGGTGGAGCCCATTAGAATTCTAGATAGATGCAACATCAAGTTATGAAATAGAGACATTTTCCAATATAAGGTTCAATGGGACCAATATTCTGAGGAAAATGCTACTTGGGAGGATGCAGAGAAAATAGAATGTTCCTTTCCTCATTTGATTTCTAGATAGACTCTTAATGTTCATTGAGATACTATTGTTTTAGAATTTTGAGTTGGCATGTTATGATATTTTGGCTTGAATAACAATATGATTGAATGTTGAAAAGGTATATTTGATTCATTATGTCTGATAAGACATCAGAACAATGTATCTTCTTAGTGGGGAAGGATGTCATGTCTCAAAATTTTGCTTGCATTTAATAAATGTTAAGCTAAAAATGTTTATGGAAAATAAAATTTATCAGTTGACTCGTGATAAATTTAATATTTCAATGGAATTTGAAATATATTTATATTCATATGATTGAATACGAAAGATGAATGCTAACATATGATTGAAATATTTTTGTTTTGAGCATTGGTTAATGGTTACTAATGAAACTCTACAAAGTGCAAGCATTGTTAAAATGGAGGTAATTATGTAGCTTAAAACTTGTAAAATTATGAGATTGTAGATCTAATTAAGTGTTCTTTGTCAAGAATTCTTTGTGTATAATTATCTGTTTAGATCAATTTTACCAATTGTAGAAAAAGACATAAGATTGTAGAAGAATGAGACAAGAAGATAGAAGTGGCACAACATATATGTGGAGAAACCCTTTCAGGAAAAAACTCCACCACCAGAATCAATAGTGCTTGTATTATTTAACCTTAGAACAAGATTACAATAATATTGTATCAATCCTTAATTGATATGCTTCTTTTTCCTTCAAAAATCCTTCTTCACAACCTACAATAAACTCTGATAAAACTCTCATCAACTTGTTGCAATTAATAGACAATTATGAGCATTGTAAAGTCCAAAGAGTTGTCAATTACAAGAGCACAAAGCTCCTCTCAAAAACCTACACCTTTTTTGTGCAAGTAGAGTTCCATCATTGAACATGAAGTCAAAACCAAAGTCTCCTCAATTTAGGCACCTCAAATTGAACTCCTAACTGATCATTGGTCAAGAAAATATCTTCCAAGTTTCTCCTCAAAGTTGGCGCCCAAGAATGGACCCACTTAACTCAACCTTGTAAATATCTTCTCATGCAAAAGGTTTTAACTCTAAGATGTCAACTTGGGCACCCAAGGTGGGTCCAAGTCAACCTTAGTTAATTGAAACATATTTCTCCACCAATTCATGCAAACATTATGCATGATTGATCATCCCCACTTAACTGAATGTGTCCACCTGTAATTTGTCATGCAACTGAAGTCAACTAGTATTCAACTGAAACTAACCACATGCAACTGAAGATAATTGAACCATAACTGAATTGAACTGAACTCCACTCATGTAAATATCAATCCCTAACTTGTAGGATCTTTACATGCATTACTAAAGTATTATCTATTCCTCCAAACAATTAACTTAAGCAAGGTGGGTTCCACCTTCCATGTGGGCACCCCATGTGCTCCTTTTTTGTAGGAGATCTTCTTGGGCATCCCCACATGTTCCTATCATTTAGGAATAATTACAAATTTCAATTTACATGTTCATTTCATTTGAATTTAATCTCTTTCTAACCCTAGTGTTGGGGAACTCTTTCCAAGGACTTACGAGATACATGAAATATGTTTAGGATTGTAATTAAATGGCATCATATTCCCAAAATTCTCCTACTTGACATTATACATTGCAATTATTCTAAACAAGGAATCATTATTATAAATAAAGTATAGGACTCAAGGCCAATGGCCTTCCTGCACCAAGAGAATTTATCTATAGGAAATGGTTTCGTAAGATAATTTGCAACATTGATCAAAGTATCAACTTTCTCAATCAATACTTTCCCATTCTCAACCATTTCTCGCACAAAGTGATATTGAACATCAACATGCTTAGTACGAGCATGATACATAGGATTTTTGGCTAAACAAATGGCACTTTGATTATCACATTCAAGTTCAATTTGCTTGCAATTGAAACCAATACCTTTCCCAAGTCTTTGTAACCAAACTGCCTCTTTAGAGGCATGTGTAGCAGCCATGTACTCTTCTTTTGTGGTGGACAAAGTAACTGTGGGTTTCCTCTTACTCATCCAACTGACTGCAACTCCAAACAAAGTAAACACATAGCCACTTGACCTCCGACTGTCTAGGTCTCCTGCCCAATTTGAATCAACAAAACCTTGTATGTCCAATGATCTATGCATAATATCAATATCATTAGCACCATGATAAACCAAACAATAATTAGATGTACCTCGTAAATATCTAAAAACCCTCTTAACATAAGTCCAATGTTCTTTGCCAAGGTTATACATAAACCTACTTAGAACTCCCACTACTTGGGCTATATTTGGCCTCGTACAGATCATTGCATACATTAAACTACCAACTGCACTAGCATATGAAATTTTAGACATTTCCTCATAATTAAAATCAGATTTAGGACTCATGTCTAAACTTAACTTCATGCCAAATGGTAAAGGAATATTAATTGGTTTATTGTCCTGCATGTTAAACTATTTCAAAATAGTATCAACATAGTTCCTCTGACTTAATCAAAGCTTTATGTTGCCTCTATCTCTGTTGATCTCCATACCAAGGATATATTTTGCAACCCCTAGATCTTTCATCTCAAATGTGCTAGAGATTTGTTCTTTCATTTCTTTGATCATTACCTTGTTGTTACCAATAAATAACATGTCATCAACATACAAGATAATAATTAAAATTTGATCATCAATAACTTTTACGTAAACATAATGATCTTCCTCACTCCTAACATAGCCAATTTTCAATGCAAAAGCATCAAACTTCTGGTACCACATTCTTGGTGACTATTTCAATCCATATAAAGATGTTTTTAACCTTCAAACCAATTCTTATTTTCCTTTTACAACAAAACCATTGGGTTGCCTCATATAAATATCCTCATCAAGATCCCCATGCAAAAAAGCAATTTTCACATCCATTTGCTCTATCTAAAAATCATAAGCAACAACAATAGAGAAAAAGAATCTAATAGAAGTTAATTTAGCAATAGGAGAGAAGATTTCATTAAATTCAACTCCCTCTCTCTACGAGTAGCCCCTGGCTACTAATCTAGCCTTGTACCTTTCGAGATTACCATATGCTCCAATTTTCTTTTTAAAGATCCATTTACAGCCAATGGCCTTTAGATTCCTTTGGGCAAAATCTCAAGATCCCATGTGTCACAAATATCTAAGGAATCCATTTCCTCATGCATAGCTTGTGACCAAAGCTTGTTCTCATTTGAAAAAAAAGCTTCCTTGTAAGATCTAGTTTCATCATTAGTACTCATCAAAGCAAATATGCAACGAAAATTAGATGGGCTATACCTATCAATGGGATTCTATTGTCTTGTGGATCTTCTCAAAGGGGGTTCTTCTTGTTCCTCAATATGCTCATTATGAGCATCTATCTTAGAAGAACTATGTTAACTCTCCTCATGCAATCCATCCAATTGTTCTTCAACATGTACATCTTCTTGCTTCTTAGTATTTATCTCAATATGCACTGTTTGAGAAGTATCCTTCTCCTTCAGTTGTTCTTCTCCTGAATAAGCTCTAAATTCCCTGAAAATGGCATCTCTAGATAAAGTAAATTTTCAAGTTAGAGGATTCCAAAGCTTGTAACCTTTTACATTTTCACCATAACCTATGAATATGCATTTCTATGCTTTTGGATCCAACTTAGACTGCTTTTCATTAGGCACATGAACAAAAGCCTCACAACCAAAGATCCTTAAATGTGCAACACTAGGTTTCCTAACTAACCATATTTCATAAGGGGTTTTATCTTCAATAGATGAACTAGGAGATCTATTGATTAAATAACAAGAATTACTTACAACCTCGGCCCAAAGGCACCGATCTAGCTTAGCACTACTTAACATACTCCTAGATCTTTCCATTAAGGTTCAGTTCATCCTTTCTATTACTCCATTTTGTTGAGGTGTATATGGAGTATTTTTTTGTCTCACAATTCCTGCATGCTTACAATAATCGTCAAATTCCCTAGAATAATATTCACCACCATTATTTGATCTCAACACTTTTATCTTATGATCTGATTGTTTCTCAACCAAAGCCTTAAATTCTTTAAACTTATTGAACACATCAGATTTGTTATGCATAAAATAGATCCAAGTGTATCTTGATACATCATCAATAAATGTGACATAATATCTAGATTTTCCAATATAGACAATATCCACAAGGCCCATTACATCTAAATGAATAATCTCTAATTGTTCAATTAGGAAATGAAGATCTAGATTGTTTTCCAAACACACAATGCTCACAAAAAATCATTTTTTCCAATATTACAATCAGGAATACCATCAACCAATTTCTTATTGAGAATGGTCCTAAGACCTTTTTCACCAATGTGGCCCAATCTATGGTGCCACAACATACATGTATTTTCAGCTTCAATTACATTGGTTGATTTATTCAAATTGGAGGTATTGAGCTTAAACAAAGTCCCAATCCAAGATCCTTTAGCAACCACCATATTCCCTTTCACCAATCTGCAACCACCTTTGTCAAATGTCACATGCATTCCAAAATCATTGAACTTAGATACAAAAAGTAGGTTTCTAGCAAGTCCTGGAATATGTAAAACATCATTAAGGGTCTTAACCCTACCATCACTGAAACACAACTTTACCTCTCCTTTGCCCACAACCTTTGTTGTGCTATTATCTCCAAAGAAGGCATTCCCTCCATCATATGCAGTATACTTAGTGAACCACTACTTGTTAGGATTCATATGATAGGAGCAACCTGAATCAATAATCCAAGAGTTATCACAAATAGTATTAGATGAAATGACTAAAGCATCATTACTGTCATATGAGGATTTCTCTGTAGAAGTTGCATCATAACTCTTTTTCTTGTTCTTAAAATCCTTCTTTACATGTCTAGGTTTCTGACAATTCCAACACTTTACCTTACTCTGACCAGGGGTTTTAGATTGTCCTTTGGACTTACCCTTTCCTTTCTTGTCTCCCTTAGGTTCCCTTTCCTTAGGCCTACCTCTTATAAACAAGGCATCTTGGGATCCCATTTTAGACTTCATCTTCATCTCCTCTGATAGGAGAGTAGGAACTATAGTGTCCATCTTAGGATTTGCACCACTACAACTAATAACAACAATTAGATTTTCCCAAGATTCTGGTAAAGAACAAAGTAACAAAGTGCATTTATCTTCATCTTCTAGCTTTGCATCTACAAATGCTAACTGACTTAGAATCAAATTAAAAGTATTTAAATGATGTGCAACAGAATCACCATCTTTCATCTTTAAAGAATACAACTGTCTTTTCAGATAAAACTTATTAGTAAGACTTTTGGTTTAATAGATATCACCTATCCTCTTCCATTGTTTATATGCGGCAGTTTCATCTAAAACATTCAAGAGAACAACATCAGCAAGACATAATATTATGGTCCCTCTTACCTTCTTATCAAGCTTAGCCCAATCCTCATCTGACATTGTTGTAGGTGACTTTGTCTCATTACAAACATCTAACCACTTATCTCTCTCTTCAAGGAGATCCTCCATTTTTAGTTTCCACATCTCATAACTAGATCCATTGAATATGTCAATATCTAAACGAGAAGTAGAACTCATTGTAACACACTTCTTTTACAATTAAGAAATAACACAATAGTAAAATCTCCCACTACAGCCAAAAAACCTTCAAAATTTTAAGAGAAAAGCATTCCAAAATCTACCCAATCGTTAGCTCTGGTACCAAATGTTGAAAATGGAGATAATTATGTAGCTTAAAACTTGTAAAAATATGATATTGTAGATCTAATTAAGTGTTCTTTGTTAACAATTATTTGTGTATGATTATCTGTTTAGATCAATTTTATCAATTGTAGAAAGAGACAAAAGATTGTAGAAGAATGAGACAAGAAGATAGAAGTGACACAACATATATGTTGAGAAACCCTTTTGGGAAAAAAATCCACCACCAGAATCAATAGCACTTGTATTATTTAACCTTAGAACAAGATTACAATAATATTGTATCAATCCTTAATTGATATGCTTCTTTTTCCTTCAACAATCCTTCTTCACAACCTACAATAAACTCTAACAAAACTCTCTTCAACTTGCTGCAATTAATAGACAATTATGAGCATTGTAAACTCCAAAGAGTTGTCAATTACAAAAGCACAAATCTCCTCTCAAAAACCTACGCCTATTTTGTGCAAGTAGAGTTCCATCATGTAACATGAAGTCAAAACCAAAGTCTCCTCAATTTAGGAACTCCAAACTGAACTCCTAACTGATAATTGGTCAAGAAGATATCTTCCAAGCTTCTCCTCAAATTTGGTGCCCAAGAATGGTCCCACTTAACTTGGCCTTGTAAATATCTTCTCATGCAAAAGGTGTTTACTCCAAGATGTCAACTTGGGTGCCCAAGGTGGGTCCAAGTCAATCTTAGTTAACTGAAACATATCTCTCCACCAATTCATGCAAACATTATGCATGATTGATCATCCCCACTTAACTGAATGTGTCCACCTGTTATCTATCATGCAACTGAAGTCATTAGTCATGCAACTCAAGTCAACTGAAGTCAACTAGCATTCAACTGAAACTAACTACATGCAACTGAAGATAACTGAACCATAACTGAATTAAATTGAACTGATACTGAACTGAACTGAACTGAATTGAACTGAACTCCACTCATGTAAATATCAATCCCTAACTTGTAGGATCTTTACATGCATTACTAAAGTGTTATCTATTCCTCCATACAGTTAGCTTAAGCAAGGTGGGTTCCACCTTCCATGTGGGCACCCCATGTGCTCCTATTTTGTAGGAGCTCTTCTTGGGCGTCCCCACATGTTCCTATCATTTAGGAATAATTACAAATGTCAATTTACATGTTCATTTCATTCAAATTTAATCTCTTTCTAATCCTAGTATTGGGGAACACTTTCCAAGGACTTAGAAGATACATGAAATATGTTTAGGATTGCAATTAAATGAAATCCTTTTCCCAACAAGCGTGTGAATGCAGGAATAGGTTGAAGACCAAGAAAATGGTTGAGGTAGGAGTATTTAGCTAGATGACAAGTGGTAAGATTGATGGACTATGGAATGTGGACACACCACTGAAAAAAATAGCATCTACATTTAACTTGCAATTTGGTAATCATTTTTGCTTGTGTGAAATGTGTAAACGATTAATTAGGTAAGCTTATGGAAACAAAATTATTGGAACATTTCCTTTACCTTGTTCATTCGATGCTAATTCCATAATAATAATGGTGTTGGAAATGTATTTGTACATACATATTAATTGCTCCTGAGTAGAATGATTTAATTAAATATGAAAATGAATACCCTCGTAAGAGGTAAAAGAAAAGAAATGATAAAAATATATGTATGTAAACATATATATTTCTATTATGGTAAATTTTTTCTTCTATTTGAAAAGTTGGAAAAATAAATCTTTATTTGAATTTTAGAAAAGACTGATAAAGGATATCATACAAAAACAATAAAAAAAATCTTGAAACACCATGAAACATAATTGCCACCCATCTTGGAAGGAGATTTTATGCTAAATAAGCATGGAGGAGTGAGCGACTATGTATGAGGACATAGGAGAGTTAAGACCACCACCTCCAATTTTAGAAAATGTAGAATCCTTGGTCAGAAGGAAAATTTTGAAGAAAAAGAGTGGAGATTTTGGGAAAAAGTAGAGAGAGAAAATATTTTTAAAGAAAAAAAAAGAGGAAGCAGTGAACCCAAGAAATAGGAGCTATTTCCATATTTCCAAAGAGAAAAAGTCATTGAACACACTCAACAAGAAGGATGTAATTCGAGCTTTTTATTAGGTTTACATGTTGTTTCCTTCTCTTTAAAAGTATGGTTTTTTGTGCTCTTAATTTGACCCTATTTAACGGAGAACAAATGTCTTGAAACATTATCTCTTTTGTTTGCGCATTCACTATTCTTTTATCACTGGAAAAATGTGTGTTTTAAACCTATGTTTCTATGTAAGTCAAACCCAAATGCTTGCACTGTTTGTTGTCTAAGGTGGGCAAAACCACCATTCATTTGCTTGGTTTCTTTGATGCCATGCAGGGTTTGATCTGGTCAAACTCGCCCCTGCCAGCAATCAGCCTTAGTTTCCATGATACTCCCTCTATCAAGCCCATTACCATTCTTCTTTCCTCTAATAATAATTCTTACCATCGTAAGAATCCGCATATGTTTGGTAAACCCCATCTGGGGTGACATCCCTTAAAGGGCGTCGATAGTATTGCATGTTGGTTAAAGAACTATTGAAGAGTTGGTTCTCTATTTCCTACAAAGTGTCAAAATCTTGAGAGACCACCATATTTGGTGGTCATTTTCCTTTTTAGATAACACCCAATCGAACGAATTTCTTCGTTTTGTTAGAAGAAATGTTGTGATTATTCTTTATTGATTTAGTTTGAATATAATACGTCCATCATTCTAAGTATTGCATGCTTTGAATGATTAATCCATTGTTCAGTTTAATTTATTATAAAACAATTTCGTCATTCTATCAATACCCTAGTTGAACGATACCATCGTTCCCATGTTTCTACTTGTTAAATGATATAGCCATTTTGTCTTAGTAGACTACCAAATGACTACCATTGTTTCAGGCTTAAACCTGTTGTTGAACAATTACTATCATTTCAAACCTTATGATGATACAAAATGATTGTTTACATTTTGAATTCTTAATGATAATAAGATGCATGTTACATGCGACAAGTATCACTGTCACGGCCTATGATAAAGGCCTTAATAGGCCGAGGGATGTTGCTAATCCCTTTGATGCATTTCAAACTTCTCCATTCATTAATAAGATGTGTATGTACATATATACATACATGCATACACAGTCGTTAATTGAAAGTTGTTAATCATTGGTGTTGAATGATATGCTTACACTGATCTCCTTCTAGTTTTAATGGTGCCTCAGTTATGATCGATTCTACCATAAAATATTGTATATTGACTAAATATTAAGGCACTTGATGTTGGTTGATAGTATGTATATCGACAGCCAGTATTGGCATGGTGTGTTGGTTTAAAGGTGGCATTGTTGTTCTTGCCACCAAGGTTCAAACCCCATTGGGGCGGTATTGTTGAATGGTTGTATTCCAGTTCATAGCTCTGGTCAAAAGCATTTAACCCTTGAATAAAAAAAAGAATAGTATGTATATTGACCCATTCTGTGAATATGCACTTTAAGGGATAATAAGGACTTAATGGTATTCTTCATGTCATTTTGATCATGAATATTATTGAATGATGAATTAATCTAAATGACAGTAGTTTCACTGTACTTATTGATAATGCTAGTTCAAAAGAATGAATTGAAAACTGAATGAAATGTGATTACCCATGACAACCTCTGATAAAAAACAAATTGAAGCTCTTATTAGTGAGCCAAGAGGGTGGAAACCATTTTTAAATCAGACATAATATTCCTTTGACTGATTGATCAATGACTTGGTTTTAACCAAACAAAAAACTTGTAAAGATCAGAATGAACAAAGATTAACTTTGTGTCTTCACCAGAAAAGTAAGTCTCAAAATGAAATAATTAAAATTTTGATTAAACTCAAATTAACTATGTAGTCAAATTACATTATTTTCTATATAGGAGAAAATTTGCACCCCTTGTGTAAATTCCCCTTTTGCATCCCTCCACCTTAGAAAATCAAACCCGAATGTGAAATTCAACATCACCCATCTACCTCGCATCCACTTGGCACCTATTTTTTGTGTCGGTGGGGGAATATTTGTTGAGGATGCAAGCATGACACACAGATGTCTACACAACGCATTGTTGTCCCTAATAGATTCCTGCCTCGAGTATCTGCAAGGACATTACTTTCTCCATTGGCCCACATGAAGTGTAATGCCTCTGTGTCGACCAGCTAGCCTGAAAACAAGTCTTTCCCTCTCATTTTGGTCTTGAAATTCCTATCTTGCTCATTCAATCCATCTCTTTAGTAGTTATTGATCTCTAGAGCATTCATCTACAATCTTTCTAGTAATTCACTTGATCTTTTAGCAGTTCATACACTCTCTTGAGCATTAAAACAACTTGTTACTCCATCAACTTCATTTTTTTATGTGTTGTGCTACCATAGAAGCTGTGAGTTTGGAGTCTTGCGAGACCTCCCTTTGTCACCACTGCGGCTGTGTCGACTGTGCCAAGCTCGTTGTCTTGCATTCTCCCTTCATTGGCCTTGAGTGCCTTTGGGTGGAGGTGGTATTGTTTCACTATCCTCTCTTGTTGTTGTTTGATAGAGTAGAATTGTATCTTTTGTAGTGTTCAATACTCTCCTTTCTATTTCCTTTATTGTATTTTCTACTTTGTGGCTCTCCTGGTTGTCCGTGGAGGTGGAAACACCAAAGCGGGGGTTTGATTGAGGCAAACCCCTATACATCCCAACATTTTTCCCTCTTGGTTGTGTATAGGTGAATGTGTGTGTGGAGCTGGTTGGAAAATTGGACTCTTAGTGAGTTGGTCTTCATCACTCTTACTTTCATCTACCTTCCTTACCATTTATATAGTTATTTCTCATACTTTATCATTTTTTTCGTTTCGTTAAACTTTGTCAACTAGGGAGTTAGTAGGTTTTCTCATTTATCACACTATACTTTTCACTTTCTGGTTGTACGAACACCAACACACCAAAGAGAAGCTAGTGTGCCACGTTATCGTCCTTGACCCGCGTTGCCATCCTTAGGCAGAGTGTTGTCTAAGGTGTAGTCCAAATTCCAGAAATTGACTCGTCTAACCCCATTCAAGTTTTTAGATCCATAGAGTGACAAAAGCACTTAAGAGTGCTCTTCATTCTCTATCCTTGACCTAAACACATGTTAGCTTGAGGTAAGATAAGGTAGCCCCCCACTCTCGAATCTCCATGACTTGGAGCCTTGGTGTGGTTGGTCCCTCTACCTTACATTTTTGGTGAACCCGATGTGAATGTCTATCCATTTTTTTGTGTTGAGACTTTTTTCCTCACACCTGGTGACTGTTGTAAACCTGAGTGTTGTGAAGGTTTATGAGCATCACAACCTAGTCCATGACTTTTGGGTACGTTTTTAGGAGAAGTGTGTGACACCTACCGATCGAAAAGACGAAGGTCACTTCTAGTTTCACCTCCAATTTTTCCACTGGTCTAGCTACTGACTTTACCACTAGTTTTCCTACAGGTTTTACTGATGAAATGGTCATAGATGACACCACTCGCGCTCTTACCCCTCCAGTATCCCCTACGGATTTGTCTGTAGATGAGGATGATGTTGTGCATATCCCTACAAAAAACCTTTTGGCATTGGATAACATATTGTCAAACCTTGTTAATCATTTGGAGAGATCACTGAACATGGTGAGAGCCGCTAGAATTGCTAGCGAGGTGAGATATCTATTAGGAAAAGATCAGACATGCATAGAATTCTTACTAGGCCTTATCGATCTAACCGAAGCCTATATCCCCTCGTATAAGACTAGATTAGGTACTACCTGAGGAGAGGGGATCGATGCCTATGAGAGACAAATAGGCATCTCGATGCCTACCACGTCTATATGCATGGCCAAAATAGGCCCTTCGATTAGTGTTTCCTTTGCTTCTCAAAATCCCCTTATTTTCAAGGCTAGTAGAATACCCCTTGGTTTTAACTTCACCCCTCCTACTGCCCCTGGAGGTGGGGGCTCCAGTGGAATGAGTAGCGGCAACTTTGGTAACAGAGGTGGTGCTAGTGAAGGTGGCTCAGGAGGAGGCCATGGTGGTGGCTTCGGTAGTGGAGGTGGATCCACTAGAGGCCCTACTGGTTATGGTGGCTTTGGTAGTGGTCGTAGTGGTGGCTCTAGAGGTGGAACTTAGAGGTGGTTCTAGAGCTTCCACTGGGCCTTTTTCATCCTCTGACCCTATTTTGAATGCATTTCTTCAAAACATGGGTCAGATGCAAAACCACCTGGCGAGCCTTTCTCAAGCCTCCGCCCAACTGATTTTCCAACCTTTCTTCCAACACAACCCATTGTCGGTAACAATCTTGAGTACTCCCTTCCTGCAAGGAATGGATATTCCTAAGTTTGACAAGTATGGTGGCAAAGGGGATCCACAAACACATGTGTCAGCCTTCAATTCCATGTGTATGGATTTCTTTCATCATGATGCTTTAATGGAAAAACTCTTTCCTCGATCTCTCAAGGATACAACACTTGAGTGATACTATTCCTTGACTGATAATTCTATATTCTTATTTGATCAACTCGCCAATAAGTTTCTCCATCAGTTCCAGGATAGCATCAGTCTGAAGATGACCTTCTCGGATCTCGTCCAATGTAAGTAGGGAGATAATGAGAAGATAACTGACTTCATAGTGCGATACCAAGCTCTCTTTTCACAGATCTCATACTCGAATCCCAACTTCGATGTGCAAAAGGTGTTCATAGGCAACCTATAATGAGCTTGGCAGGAGAAGTTTTTCATAATGAAATACCCCTCCTTTGTGCATTTTTGTGCCTTGTTGCAAGAGTATCAGCAAACGGTAGTTCAGTTCATGGGATCTTCCTCATGCTCTCATTCAAAAGGAAATCCTATTGTGTCTATCTCAGGAAAAGGTAAAGTTGTTGTGAATGTAGTCATCATGACTAACGATCATGGCCTCAGACACAGCAAGAAGTTTATGAAGTTAGTAGAATCTTATTCTTCCATTTTACAAAAAATGTTGAAGGATAAGATTAGAACTTTGGAAAACCCTCGACCTATAAAGGAACCTTATCCTGATTGGTATGATGTGAATGCTTTTTTCTAGTACCATCATGTCAATGGGCATGATATCGAGTGTTGCATGCACCTACATCATGAGACAGGATCGCATCAACGATAGTACCATCCGTCTCAATGGGAAGAAACAAAACACGAATAAGTCAGTAGTGAAGGCCAATAGCGAGTTACATATTTACTCGGACTCATTTTCATCCCATTCTATGAACTTGATTATTGACCCCTCTGATGCCTCTCCCCAACCCTTGACATAGGTTAACATGGTTTCAATTACTCCTCCCCCACAACCTGTGATTGGTTTTCTAGAAGTGACTTTCACCTCGCAGGACTTTCCTTTGAATAATAAGCCCTCTCCTCTATACATTCCTACTTGCCTCAATAGTAACATTGTGATAGGAGTCCTAGTTGACCCTGTGAGCTAGGTAAATGTTATCACAAAGGAGATGTTATGGTTAAATTCATTATAAAGAAGGAATATGAAGAAACGAAATCTACTATACATACACAGGACGATCGCTCTCTTAAGTCGTATGGCTCTATAAATCTTTCCATCCTAGTTGGACCTAGGACTATGGATACAACCTTTGATGTTATCCTAGAATCCAATCTGTTCAAGGTGAAGTTGGGCATTTTGTGGCTAGCTTCCATGAATGGAATCACTTTCGTTATTCACAAATTTTGAAGTTCTCCCATGAAGGTGTCGTGCATGTTGTGCATGACACTGGATATCAGCCATTGGTATCCTGTGGGGGTTATTCCTTGGATCACTTTTGGCCTGCCCTGATCAGTCTGCTCCCTCCAGGATGGGCCTGCTTTATCAAAATTATGTAAAGTATAAAATTGGGGGAAAATGACAGCCAAAAGTGGCTCCTCCAATAGCACAACAACAAGCTACCTCCTCCTCTCAAAAGGGAAAGGAGAGGCTTGCCCATCCTCAAGGAACCACTTATGCCTCCCTTCCCTTAAGAGGAGTTGTGGATGACTACTCTTGGATTTCGCATAAGAAGTTTGATGGTACCTGCTTGGCATAAAGCAAAGATTTGGATATCTGACATTTCCACTTTGCCTCCTGGACCTTGGCCCTACTTGTATGGTAAGGGGAAGGCTTCTCGTGGGGAGTCCTCTATGTCTTGACCTCTACAGCCTCCTACCACTCCTACCCCCAAGGCAGTGAATGGGAAGAGGCCCACCACCTAGGCGCTGGAGCTCGCTCCCCCCACTATTGTTTTGATCTCTCCATCTCTCCCTCCTGCTCTCATTTAGGGGTCTCTCCCTCCATCGGAAACGACTGTGATGGACACTCTAATGGTTGAGTAGGAGCCTTCTGTTCCACCCCAACTTTCGGCCTCTAGCTCTTAGAGTTGCAAGAACTGCCTTGCACGTGAGCACAAGCATCGATAAAAGGCTCTAGTGACTAAGTAGGCTATTTTGCAGAGGAAAGAGAGTTGACCACCACTGTTTTAGGGCCTGCTATTGTGTCCTCCTCTCCCATCCCCTTTGCTTCAGTTCAGTCAACCTCAGTGCTGCTTCTGGCTCTCACTATGAGCGTAAACACCCCTAACCCTAAAAAAGTGCAGTTGTTTATTGCTTTGTTGGTCGATCCCCCTCTCTTGATGTCCCTTCCAAACATCTCGTTGTTCTCTAAGCCCGTGGACATGTCGAACACCTCGATGTTGTGGTGTCCATCACAGTTTTCTCTTCCTCCTCTGCGACTTTTTCCTTATCTGTGGGGGTTTATCACCCTCTGACAAAGTGGAAAGTGGAGGATGGCCCTAGTAGAAATGGAGGTTGAAAGAGGAGTCACTAGTTGGTGATCCTAGCAGTAAATCTCAGGAATCGCCTCCCTTGTCCATTGAGGTAAAACATGGCTCCCTTGTCCCTTGCGAAGTTGCTCACCTTTTCCCCATAGGAATTGTGCAGAGGGGACCTCGGAGAGTCTCCTTCCTTGGCTCTTGTTGCAGAGGGGTCAAAGGGTTCCCCCCCTTGAAATTCTGCCTTTGCAGGCTCATTTTCCTTCCTCGTATAATGATCTAGATTGGGAGGTCGATGACCTCTTGGTCAATGAGTGTTAGGTGGGAACATCTTCTTTATCTGTAGTGTAGAGTGTGTGTGTTTTTGTGTTCCCCCATGCTTGTGTTATGTGTTCCTGGGTGACCCTTGTCACCCTTTTAGGTGCTTCGATACAGGAGTGATTATGTGTCATAGAACTTCCTCTATTCGTGGCATCATTCTTCCTCTATTATATGTATTGCTTTTTGACAAATTTGGGATGATGCAAAGTGTTGGGGGAATTTAGGCTTCCCTTCTATGTAAACCCCATTTTTTATTTTCATTTTTTCTTCTCATGCATTCTTCATATGGTCTGATATAGTAGGAGGTTGATGACAGTTCATTAAATATACTATTATTATACTTATATATATTTTTGAGCAGCTCTGACCCCGAAATATTAGATCACCCCTATGCTCCTTGTTTGTGATGCCGCTGTCTCTTTTTATAGTGTTGTTATATTTCTCTCTTCTTTTCTTGATTCATGATGTTGTGGTACTCATGTGTTGTCCCTCTCGTGCATGACAACATTACCATGGTGACATCTCGCTATGTTACGTAGGCCACAACATCACTTTTTCATTCTTTCTTTTCTCTCCTTAGGATGCCACGTACCTCTGTGTTCAACACGCACCATCCTAAGGAGGGGCTATCATGTCATCTCAATTTTTAGAAAACACATTTGGTGGCCAACGAATCTAATCTCAAAAATCTTTGCAAACTTTTTCAAATCTCATTCTCAACAAGGATCCCTAGCAGAACGTGTTTCCTTCATCATTGGTTCACAAAGAAAGAACTTGAAAAAATTTCCTCTGAGGTGGGAGCATCTTTTCCTATGGGAGAAGCCTCAACCTTCCCCTCACAAGGGGGCATTTTCTTCCTTTTGAATTCCTTGATGAAGTGAACATCTTTCGAAAGGATTACTTGATGTTGAATCAATTTGCGAAAAACATTCTTGCACTTTCAAACAACATGTCACTTGAGTGGACCCCTTTTCTTTTGAAGGGTTTTGAAGGGACCCCTTTGAAAGCTCTTCCTTCAATTATTTGACTATCTGTATGAATGTCTTCTTGTTTTCCTACATGGATATTTTTTGTCTTCTGACATGTTTTATCTACGGATTAACATGTTGCTTTGCAGGTGCACCTGTGAAGCTACTTTCCAGTCCAACTCTATAGAATCCCCTTACACTAGGCTTCCTTCAAGAGAGAGTACCTGGGGGGCACCTTCTTTGTAGGTTAGAGGGCCTATGAAGCGCTTGCATCCTATGGGATTTTTCTATTGTTGGTCTACGAGACTTCGGTGTACTTTGTTTAGCTTCGTAGTTCTGAGGAGCTATGGAGTCCTTTGTTTGAACCTCCTTAAGAGAGAGTACTTGTGGAGTCCTTTTCTTGCCCTATGCTTTCGAGTTCACTAGATCATGGTTTGCTTCCTCAATGGTTCAGGTATACATTTCTAACTCTTCGATCTACTTTATCGAACACTCATTGACACTTGTTCTCGCTAAAGTGGCGACAAAATGTATAGGAGTGAATTTGCACTCCTTGTGTAAATTCCCCTTTTGCATCCCTCCACCTTAGAAAATCAAACCTGAATGTGAAATTCCACATCACCCATCTGCCTTGCATCCACTTGGTGCTTGTTTTTTGTGTCGGTGGGGGAATATTTGTTGGGGGATGCAAGCACTATGCACAAATGTCTGTGTGACACGTTGTCGTCCCTAACAGATTCCTACCTCTGGTGTCCATAGGGACATTAAGTTCTCCATTGGGAATGAAATGTAACGCCTCTGTGTTGACCAGTCAGCCCGAAAACAACTCTTTCCCTCTCTTTTTGGTCTTGAAATGCCTATCTTGCTCATTCAATCCATCTCTTTAGCAATTCTTGATCTTTGGAGCATTCTTCTACAATCTTTCTAGTAGTTCACTTGATCTTTTAGCAGTTCATACACTCTCTTGAGCATTACAATAGCTTGTTACTCCATCAACTTCATTTTTGTATGTGTTGTGCTACCATAGAAGCTGCGAGTTTGGAGTCTTGCAAGACCTCCCTTTGTCACTATTGCAATTGTGTTGACTATGCCAAGCTTGTTGTCTTGCATTCTCCCTTCATCGTCCTTGAGTGCCTTTGGGTGGAGGTGGTATTGCTTCACTATCCTCTCTTGTTGTTGTTTGATAGAGTAGCATTGTATCTTTTGTAGTGTTTAGTACTCTCCTTTCTATTTCCTTTATCGTATTTTCTACTTCGTGGCTCTCCTGGCTATTTGTGGAGGTGAAAACACCAAAGAAGGGTTTTAATTGAGGCAAACCCCTATACAACCCAACATTTTTCCCTCTCTTGGTTGTGTGTAGATGAACGTGTGCATGGAGCTCGCTGGAAAATTGGACTCTCAGTGAGTTGGTCTTCGTCACTCTTACTTTCATCTACCTTCTTTACCATCTATATATTTATTTCTCATACTTTATCATTTTGTTCATTTCGTTAAACTTTGTCAGCTAGGTAGTTAGTAGGTTTTCTCATTTCTCGCACTGTATTTTTCACTTTCTGGTCATACGAACGCCAATGCACTAGAGAGACACCAACACATCGTGCTATCGTTCTTGACTCGTGTTGTCATCCTCAAGTAGAGAGTTGTCTGAGGTGTAGTCCAGATTCCAAAAATTAGCTCATCTAGCCCCAATCAGGTTTTTGGATCCATAGAGTGACAAAAGCACTTGATAGTGCTCTTCATTCTCTATCCTTGACCTAAACACCCATTAGCTTGAGGTAAGATAGGGCATCCCTCCACTCTCAGCTCTCCATGACCTGGAGCCTTGGTGTGGTTGGTCCCCCTACCTTACAGTTTGTATGTAAAATGGCCTTGTAATTACCTTCAAGTTGAAATTTCAAATTTATAAAAAGGTCTAAGGATTGCTTCTCTTTTGTAATTCAATTGAATCTAACTATGCAATAGATGTAAGTTGACATCTTTCTGAAATGGAAATTTGTATGTAAATGGATCCCTTTTTTCAAAGAATGTATATGCATACACAATTTTTAACAAAAGGCCATATATGTGTACATGCATAAATTTTCCATTTATGCATTACACATACATGCAATATACCTTCTTTAAAATTTCTTTATTTTTCTTTATATGAAAAACGTAGATTTCATTTCAAGAAGGGAGGAATGAAGGAAATGTGGAAAATTTGTATACCAACGCATGAATTGTTATATTCTTATTACTGAAATGGATCATGTATTATGACTAAATGTCTAATTGCATTATTATCAAATCTTGTTTAGTTCCTTGCATTTATTGTTAAACTAAAATAGCCAAGATGAGACAAATGTAGACTATGTTGTAGAATGTTTGCTTCTTTATCCTAGAAATTTTGGCTAGCAAAATTACTAGAAACCAGATTGAATGTTTGAAAATTATGTAATTTGGATAAGATGTATGCTATCTTATGTATGTGGGAGGTTACCTTTTAGGACGGGTGCTGAAAATGGGTTTGTTGGCAACACAAGGGCAGACAACTGAGAGGGCGGGTGAATCAGTTGTCACAAAAATTCAAAACTTATTAAACTTGTTAACCTTATTTTCATATATGATCAATAACCATGAAAGCATAAACCATCAATACATCAGAAATACACATAACACCAATTTTTTTATGTGGAAACCCTGTTAGGGGAAAAACCACAGTGGAGGTTAGTCCACAATATTATACCTTGTTAAAAGTATAAAGAATAAAATGGGGAACACACATGCATATAGGCGCACTGCCTAGAGCTCATTGCTCAAATACAACACTTGGAAGACTCATTGTATTACAAAAAGATTTGGATTACATCCAGAAGATTTGAACTAAGAAAATAGCATCTGCTAATGCCTGATTACAGTTCAGGTTAAGCACATGAACACTTCCTCACACTCTACTCACTCTTCTTCACACTTTGCTTCTTCCTTCGAATGATTAGGAGATTATTCACACATCTCACACACATATTCCTTCAAATGGAATAAAAAATTGCTTATATATATCCACAACAAAAGATTCCATCGCTACAAGTTGGCCTCAATAAAATAATAAAACATATGCAAACTACCAGCCCAAAAAAAAAAATTCAATGCGAATCAACCAATGTTGGCCACAACATAATGAAGACCCAAAAAAAATAGTCGAACATGAAACACCTTTAAAAATTATTCCTTGAAGATCCACAACACGCTACAACATGTTGTCATCCATGAACATGAAAAACATGAACACACAAGAGAAAATCTCTAACCGCGAGCACAACGATCAATGCAAGCATGCAACACAGATAGAGAACGATCTAGAAACATTCACAAACATCATGAATCACCATAGAAGCATCCAAAACAACTAAAATTACTAGAATCACATCATCTTCATTCAAGAACACCAACTGAAGCAACAAAATGACAGTCAGAACACAACTATTCATAACTCAATCAAATCTTCATGCGGATCTCTGAAACTTAACGTGGATAAAATAGATATACTTGAAAAAAAAACCCTTTAATCCACCACCACTGACCATCAACATACTAAGCTAACCAATAGACTAAACTACACTTCACTACAGACAACCTGCAACTTATTTCATTACAATTTTTTCAATATCCTCGACATATACAACTTCTAAGACATTAATGCCAATAGTGTTGACATCAATGACAACCACATATCAACAACACAAACACAACATCCAACAATCTCCCCCTTTGGAATTGATGACAACACATGAGTTGAAAAACACCATCAGTGCAACTATCTTTAGCACTTACTCCCCCATAGGTTATGACTCTTTTCTCCTCAACTCTTTCACACAACTCTTCTCCCCAGATAATTCACAGTTTTTCACATGACTCTTCTCGCCCTTTGACATCAATGAAAAAGATATCTTTTCTCCACACAAGCTATGAACCATATATGTGAACATCTGACTACTCCCCCTGAGTAGCAACCACCACAACATCAATCTAGATCAAGATATGACTATGAAATGCATGGATTGATGCAAGTCAATGCATCTTATTTTTGATTAGGAGGGGTAATCACCCCTAGCTTCCCTCTGAGATACTCAAAAGTATCCTTAGGCAAAGGCTTTGTAAAGATGTCTACAATTTGTTCCTTAGTAGGCACATACTCTAGTCTGACTTCCTTTTCACTCTCCTCTTTCAAAAAGTGAAAATTGATAGATATATGCTTGGTCTTTGAATGCAACACCGAATTCTTAGAAATGTTAATTGCACTTGAATTATCACAGAATAAAGCAATATGTTCATCATACACAACTCTGATATCTTTCAACATCTTCTTCATCCACAATACTTGAGTACAATTATTAGCAACAACAATGTATTCTACCTCTGTAGTAGATAAAGAAATGGCATTTTGCTTCTTACTTAACCATGAAATCAACTTCTTACCCAAGAAAAATGCACCACCACTAGTACTCTTTCTATCATTCACATCACCTGCCCAATCAACATCAGTAAAAGCACTCAAAGTAAAATCATCATCTTTAGGATACCACAGGCCAAAATCAATTGTCCCCTTCAAGTATTTGAAAATCCTCTTCACAACAGTTACATTAGATTCCTTAGGATCAGCTTGAAATCTTGCAACAATGCATACAACATTCATGATATCTGGTCTAGTTTGAGTCAAATAAAGCAATCCACCAATCATCGATTTGTATCTAGTTTGATTTTCTTTCAGAGAATCATCATCTTGTGTCAACTTGCATTCGAGCACCATAGGTGTACCAACTGGCTTTGAATCTTCCATACCGAACTTCTTTAGCAATTCTTTCACATACTTGGACTAAGATATGAAGATCACTTTATCTAACTGAGTAATTTGCAATCCCAAAAATAATTTCATCTCACCAATCATAGACATCTCAAACTCATTCTGCATCTCATTAGCAAACTTCATGCACAAACTATCATCTCCAAAAATGATATCATCAACAAAAACTTCAACAATCAAATCTTTATCATGGTCAATCTTGAAATACAGATTACTATCAGTAGTACCATTATTAAATCCAACCTTCAACAAATACTTGTCCAATCTGGCATACCATGCTCTTGGGGCTTGCTTAAGTCCATACAATGATTTCTTCAACTAGCAAACTATATCTTCCTGATCAGTCAATTGAAATCCATCAAGTTGCTCAACATACACTTCTTCCAATTCACCATTTAGAAATGTTGACTTGACATCCATCTAATAAACCTTATAGTTTTTGTAAGCAACATAAGCAAGAAATAGTCTCACAGCTTCAATCCTAGCAACAAGGGAAAAAGTTTCTTCAAAGTCAATTCCTTCCATCTGAGAATATCCTTTGCACACAAGTCTTTCTTTGTTTCCAACAACTTCACCTTGCTCATTTAGCTTTTTTCTAAAGACCCATATAGTTCCAATTACATTTTTGTCCTTAGGTCTAGGAACAAGAATCCATGTATTATTCTTCTCAATTTTCTATACTTCTTCTTTCATTGCTTCTACCCAATGTTCATATTTGCATGCTTCATTGACACTATTAGGCTCAGTCTTTGAAATCAAACAGTATTCTTCTACAATTTTTCTTCTAGTCTAAACACCTTTGTTCTTATCACCTATAATCTGATCTTCTGAAGGATTTAGTCTTACATACCTTGGAGTCTTAGGATGTTCTTGAACTTCTAGCTCTTGTGATCTCTCTTCTACACTTTCACTAGTTCCTTCTAGCATCATAGTCCTAGCAGCATCTTGAATTTTCATGTTCTTCCTTTCCACAACTCCATTTTGCTGAGGGGTCCACGGGGCAGATAATTGTCTCTTTATCCCATGCTCTTCACAAAAAGAATTAAACTCATGGGAAGTGAATTCACCACCTCTATCTGATCTCAAACATTTAATCTTCAGACCTGTCTTTGTCTCAACCATAGCCTTAAAAATCTTGAATTTCTCTAGAGCTTTAGATTTTTCCCTTAAGAAAGTAACCCACATCAATCTAGAGTAATCATCAATAAGTAACATGAAGTACCTATCTCCTTGTAAACTTCTGACTCTAGAAGGACCACACAAATTAGTATGAACAAGCTCCAACACTTTATTTGAACAATGTTGTTTGCTTCGAAATGAAATTCTAGTTTGCTTCCCTAACTGACATTCCTTGCATATAGTATTAGTAGGCTTTACCAACTTAGGAAGATCTCTCATTGCCTGAGTGGAACTTATCTTGATAATATTGTCAAAGTTTACATGACACATTCTCCTATGCCACAACCAACTTACATCAACTTGAGTAATCAGACAACTTTTACTAGTAGCATTCAGGTGAAATATATTACCTTTTGTTTTTGTACCTAAAGCAATCACATTTTTGGACCTTCCCAATATTCTACACTTTCCATTCTTGAATTGAAGATTGTATCCCTTGTCAACCATCTGTCCAACACTCAATAGATTATGCTTCAAACCTTCCACATAAAGGACATCATTAGTATTATTCTTACCATCAAGAGAAATGGATCCTCTACCACAGATTACACTAGCTTTTTCATCACCAAATCTTACAACACCACCATCATACTTTTTTAGACTCACAAATTTTCTTTTATCACCTGTCATGTGATGAGAGAATCCATTGTCAATCACCCATTCATCTTTTTCTTCAACTCTAGCTGCTAGAGCTTTCTCCACATTTGAGCAACTAACAAATTCAATAGACACAGGATTATTTTCCTTGATAGCAATAAATACCCATTCGTCCTCACTTACATTCCCTTTATCCAATTCATCATTTTTCACACCTTCATCAACAACATAATAACACTTTCTTTGAAATCTAGGCTTGTTAGGTCTTGGCTTAGGAAATTTTTCTAGACACCTTGATGGATAATGACCTATCTTATTGCAAGAAAAGCATTTAATAGGTAATTTCCCTTTATACTTATCTTCTCCTATGGCTTCCCTTTTGACAATAAGTGCTTCAAGCTCTATTTTTCTCTCCTCTTCTTCAATCTCTCTCATTTCCTCCTCATACTTGAATACCTTTCTAGAAGAATTTTCACTTGAATCATATCTTTGAATATCTTTTTCGGAGGTAGTAGCCTTGAATGTAGATTCTATCTCAGGAAGATCATTACCAAACTCACTTAACTCAAAAGCTATAAGCTTACCAATCAACATGTCTTTGGTTACATATGTTACAGTTTGAAGCTCCTCAATAGGAGTAGCTTTGACTTTGTATGCAACAGGAAAGGATCTAAGCACTTTAGCAACAATCTCTGATTCTTCCAATCGTCCACCAACACATATGATACCGCACACAAGTTCATTCACTCTTTGCATGAAAGAGGTAATGTTCTCATCATCACCCATTCTCAACATTTCATATTTCCCTTTCATGCTTTGCAACTTAGCAATCTTCACATTAGCATCACCTTCATACAAAGTTTCCAACTTTTTCAAATCTCATAAGCAGTCATTAGATCCATAACATTTGTCATCTTAGAATTAGTCAAAGCACTCAACAATGCTTCCTTAGCCCTGATATTGTACTCAGCTTCCTTAATCTCATCTGCAGTAGAAGGACCATTGTGTGGAATGATATACCTATTCTTTGTAATTTTCCAATAGGGTTCACCAATGCATCTTAGATGACACTCCATTCGAGCCTTCCATAGAGAATAATTTGTTCCATCAAATCTCGAACTATCCTTCTTGTATGTCGCCATCCCAAATCACCTCAAGCTATCAAACATCTTCCGAGGAGCCTGCTCTGATACCAATTGTTGGCAACATAAGGGCAAAAAACTGAGAGGGGGGGTGAATCAATTGTCACAGAAATTCAAAACTTGTTAACCTTATTTTCAGATATGATCAATAACCATGAAAGCATAAACCATCAATACATTAGAAATACACATAACACCAAGATTTTTTTACGTGGAAACCTTGTTAGGGGAAAAACCACGGTGGAAGTTAGTCCACAAGATTATACCCTATTAAAAGTATAAAGAATAAAATGGGGAATGCACATGCATTTAGGCGCACTTCCTAGAGCTCACTGTTCAAATACAAGGAAGACTCCCTATCTTACAAAAAGATTTGGATTACATCCAGAAGATTTGAACTGAGAAAATAGCATCTGCTAATGCCTGATTACAATTTTGGTTAAGCACATGAACACTTCTTCACACTCTGCTCACTCTTCTTCACACTCTACTTCTGCCTTCAAATGATTATGACATTATTCGTACATCTCACACACACATCTTCCTTCAAATGGAATAAACAATCGCTTATATATATCCGCAACAAAAGATTACATTGCTACAAGTCGGCCTCAATAAAATAATAAAACATATGCAAATTGTCGGCCCAAAACAATAAATAATTTTCAATGCGAATCGACCAATGTCGGCCACAACATAATGAAGACCCAAAACAAAATCCTCAAACATGAAACACCTTCAAAAATTATTCCTTGAAGATCCACAACACGCTACAACACCCTGTCGGCGATGAACATGAAAAACATGAACACGCAAGAGGAAATCTCTAATCGCGAGCACAACGATCAATGCAGATGTGTAGCACAGATAGAGCACGATTTAGAAACATCCACAAACATCATGAATCACCAGAGAAGCATTCGCAACAACTGAACTTACTAGAATCACATCATCTTCATTCAGGAACACCAACTGAAGCAACAAAATGACTGTCAGAACACAACTGCTCATAACTCGATCAAATCTTCATGTGGATCTCTGAAACTTAACGTAGATAAACTAGATATACTCAATAACAGACCCTTTAATCCACAACCATTGACCATCAACGTATTGAGCTAACCAACAAACTGAACTACACTTCACCACTGACAACCTACAACTTATTTCATTACAATTTTCTCAATATCCTTGACATATACAACTTCTAAGACATTAATGCCAATAGTGTTGACATCAATGACAACCACATATCAACAACACAACCACAACATCCAACAGGGTTAACAGAGAGTATAGGTTTTTCTTTTCCAAAATCTATTATTTTTAGCTATATACAGTCTATGCTTGGCCAAGCATTTGTAGTCCATTATGTTGAATGGTCTAATTTGTATAATGTAACTCTCAGCCATTTCCTAGCATAGATCTTGCATGTTCTATATGTAGATAGAAATGCATGTAGATGTTAGGCACGCACTAGATTCCACCTTGCATATTGTATCTCTTGGTAAGTATTATGTCCAGGGTTAGGTATTCTTCGAGTTAGGAAGAATTCAAGTGAAGCATAGCTTCGTGGTTGGGTGGAAAAGCGCTTGAACCATGTTCTCGTCCACCAGATGCAGTGAGCGATGAAGAGGAATCGCATGGAATTCCATTTTTGGTTATTGTACTTTGAACTATATTATGTATCTTGAGTTGACTAAGTTGCAATATTTCCCTAAGTCAAACTATGTAAATTGTAAATTTGACATTTGGAAATGAATATAAATTATTATTTTGGACATATTGTGCTATGATAGAAAATAGCTAATTGATTATGTCTTTAATTTATTATTCATAATGTCATAATTTATTTATTTGGTGTTATTTTAGTATGACACATTACACTAAATTATGCATTCCACAACCCATTTTTAAACATTTTTTGACAATTTGCAAGTACAAAACAAATGCTCTCATTTAATACTTTGTCCCCGACTCCTTAAGTTTTAGAAAATAGGCCTGGGACACTATCACCTAGGGCATGTATGTCCCCCTATTTGGCTCTAAATTCAAATATGTTGGTGTCAATATTTTATTATTTGAAATTCAAATATCTAAAGTCAGTTGTTGAGATTTAATTTTCAAAAAATTAGAATAATTTTATATAAATACCTAGTTATCGCATCATTTGAAAACTAACAAGAGAATTGAGCAAGAATTATTATCAAGAGCAACCAATGGAGGATTTATTGCAACAATTCAATATCCAAGTATCATGTCAAAGTGCATGTGAGATCATGGTTTCATGGTGTTTGTGAGCTCTAACCCTTGTAGATCTTCAAGCAATTCAAGCAAGCAAGATCTATTGAGGAGATGTGTATGTCTTCATTCCTTCAAGGAAGCCATTGAAGGGTGGTGATTTGTAGCACTTTGTTGACTCATCATTCCTTCCTATCTTTATCCATTTACCATTGACATTGCCATTGTCGGAGTGGAAATACTTACACGGGGTTTGATTAAGGAAAGCCCCTAAATGGCACAACCTTTATTCTCTCTTTGAATTGCAAGTTTTAGGTCTAAAGAAGATTGAAGGGAGTTTGAAGATCAATTATTCATGGTTGCAATTGAAACTCTACATCTTGACAACTCATGAAAACTCACAGAATTATCCAACAATGATTTAAGAATGCAACAAGTGGGAAACGAAAGCTTAGATATGACATCAGAGGATTGTGAACTTTTTTATGAATTAGCCCTATAAAGACAATGGCACCTGGGGTGCCTATGTCATGTATGTTTTGCTCCAAGTTTACATCACAGGTGCACAGTATCCTGCTCAGCCTATTTTTGTAGTTTGTTTTGTTTGTGGTTGCTCAGATCTATTATTTTTGTATCAAAATAGTTATTTGTATCATTGGTTCAATTGAATCATTGCATTCGATCCTTAGGCCACTTTCAAATTTGGTTAAGGGTTGGTTGACTCATCAGGCTATAAGTCAATCATATACCTTGTCCAAATCCAATCAAACCCACATTTCATCACATACATCCCACACACATGCACTCTTCGATGAAATTAGGAAAAGGTGTTCAAACCCTAAGGTGAAAACTACAAGGTTTCCCTTTCCCACCATTTCAATACCATCAAACAAAACTTGCAACAAAGTTTGTATATAGATGGTTGGATAAGTGAGCCTAACATCATATTTATACCAATTTGCAATAGTTTTATTTAATCAGATTCTTCTCTTGCTGAAAGAGTGAAATTTGTTTAAGAGTAATGTAATGTACTGTACCTAGGGGTTTAATATTATAGTGTAATAAGTAGTAATAAATAATATAAAGTGTTCATGTGCTTTGTAAGTCATCCCACTAGTTAATTAGAATAAAGTATGTATCTTGCTTGTATGGGTAAGTGGTAGTGGTAGGTAGTTGAATAGTATATAATAAAAGCAAGACTCACATTAGATGTGAAGAATATTGTATATGTTTAGATCTCATGTTGAGATATTGGGTGGAGTGGTTTCCTTCAAATAAGAAGCATTGTATGACTTTGCCTTACCTCAAGGGTTTGATCATTTTCTAAATAAATCTTAGGTATTTCTATTATTGAGTTGTGAAATCTCTCTTTCATTATTAAGTTATTTATATTATTTTCTATTGAGGTTCACAACAATGGAGCATAATTCTTGATGACATGGACATTGCATGGAAGGTCGATTGATTTCAATGATATATTTTTAAGGCATATTATAGACATTCCCAATGAAGATGTTTTCATTTGCTACTACCTCTCTTACTAGTCACATCTTATACATTTGTTTTCCTTTCCTGGCTTTCTACTTATGTTATGTTTTCAACATGTTCCTAGTTAACATGTGATGACACATAGACACCTTTTATTTTCATGTTGGATGTGGCCATAAAAATGTGTTGCATTATTCATGTCACTTCTAGATGTGTTATATCAATTTTTACTTTTTCCTTTTTTTATACCATGTATTTTGTGATCCTCATTTATTCTTTCATTTTCCTTTTTATGTCCTTACATTTTGGCCTTTTGTTTATTTAATGTTTGTTGCACATTTTTTATTTTCATTTCATCTTATATATTATGCTTCATGATTTTGTTTTTCCCCACTAAGAGGCGCCTCTTATTTTTCTATATTTAGCTCCTATTTCTTTGCCCCTATCTTTGCCTATATTGCCTTGGTAGCTTTCCTAAATTCTCCTTGTTTGACTCACATGTCCTACTATGTCCCATGTTTACTACTTATGTTGTCACATGTTCCTTGTTATGTTCCTATGTTAAATGACTCAATGTTATTATAATCTTATATGTTGTTTAACTCATATGTCACGATGTTATTATAATCTTATATGTTGTTTAACTCTTATGCCACGATTATCATATTTATCTTTTGCATATAAATGTTTATCATGCTATATGTTTTTTGATGTTTACAACTTATGTTACTTGCATGCTTTCAAGCTTATGTCTTGTGCCTACATGTTTATGATCGTTATTATATTTGTGTCTCGTGATTCCATATCTATGATTCTTTTCATGCTTATCTTACGATCTTGTCATGTTCAATTATGGTTATCCTTATTTTATCATTTTCCTTCATTGGAGGCAACATTAACGAGGCATCTTGCATTTTCACTTATTATATAGTCTTTCATGATTATATATTGTGTATGTCCTTACATGCTTATCATGCAATGTTATCTTTACCATGCTCTCATGTCTTACATGATTGTATTTTCTTCCCCTCTCCTATTGATTGCATTGCTTGTATCCAACCAATTAGAGGGGTGGGACATATATGCCACTAGTATTTATTTTGTTGGTCATGTTTTACAAAGATAGGCTCATACTCATTCCCATGTCCAAGGGAGCTTTACTAATCATGTTTGTTTGGATGGAGTTGTTTTTCATTTCTACTTAGTTGAATCCCTACCATTTTCCATATCAAATAAAAAATTTATCCTTTTCTTTATTTTTTACTTTTTCGAGGATAGTTATTTTTCAAATAAGTTGAAGTTAGTGCCTATTTTAAAAGTGTGATAGACACTACTCATTGCATTTTTTTTGTTTTGCAAGCTTCCAATGTAGTGCTCATTGTGAAAAGAATTCAATAATGGTTTACACAATTTGAATAGATTTATATCCTTCGAGTATTTAAAAAATATTTAATTTTCATGTTGATTGCTTATTTTACTTTGACATGCATCTACCTAGTAGTTCACCTACACATCAATGTGAGGGTAAACTATAATGGTAAAAATTTTATGACCATGCCCTTCCCTTATGTTTTAGGTCTACTTTCATTAAATGTAATGGTTGATCTACAAGTGACATATTTGCATGAATTTGAATCATCACATCATCATATCAAGATCCCATAATTAGTAATCACTCATCCCCATATATTGATATTGGTCTCTACATCCACCATTCATCAACTTGGATTAGATCTCTTGTTCATCACCTTGACTCATAATAGTAGGGGTAACTTGATCCAAGTCAGTTTTGCAATTGCAAATTGTAACCCCAACTTTTAAAATCCAAAATTTAAATTTACACCCTATTGGACTTTTTACTAGTTTTTGTGATTCAACTAGCACACATTTATGTTAATTTTTATGCTATGTTGTTGTATTTGATGGCATTCATTCATTCATTTTGAAATCATTTAGGAATGTGAAAGAATACCCTATGTTAAAGAGTGCAAAGAATAATTAATTCTTCATTGCTTGCTTGCAACATCATCTTAAGCCTATTGCATGCTTGCTTGATGTCTTCCATCCTTGTTCCAAAGTTGTTGAATTGCATGATGAGCTTGATTAAGAAGAACATGTTCCTTGTGATTCAGTAGATTCCTCAAAAGTGTTTGTAAACATCACCAATACTTATCAAAATTCATATACTAAAAGATGTGAGTAAATTCCAATTATCAGTTTTTGTTACTTCATTCCATTGGTACAGGTTCTAGTCTGCATGCTAGTTCATTGCTACACTTGCAAAGATTTGTTCGATAAGCATAGTTTTAAACTAGAGCAAAACACAACCAATTTGCAAAATCTACAACAATCATTTGAACAAGCCCCATTCTACATCATTTTTTACTTTCAAAATCTAATTAAATTTATTTTATTTTCATATTTAATTCAACATTCATTATTTCTAGTCCAAACCCATTTATTTAGTTTAATCATGTGTAACTAAGTGTATTATTTTATTAGACTAAATATTTTATTAAGTGGTGTATATTTTCACTTATAATTATAACTGAATATGTTGGGCCGGAACATTTCCTTTTGACTTCAAAACTATTAATTGTGACATTCATTAGTAGCAGTGGTTGAATTAAAATCACTCCGTCAGATCAAGTGAGATTTAAAAAAACAATGCACAAGCCTAAAAAATATGGATGCAGAGATCTACATTGTGTAATTTGAATCTAATGTGAAATTGATACGAGTTTATTTGATATTTGATTCAGAATAGCTTTGGGTTAATATACTACAAGAACGTGAACCAGTGACATCCCATTCCCTTGCTTACCAATGAGGTAGCCCATATTAACTTTTGATGCAAATTGCCATGCACGCTATTTAGAAAAGCTTTGGAAAGCAAATGGTATGTCATCTGCATGTATATTGCCAACAGCAGCATTATCCTTCATAGATGGCCTTGAAATAACAGAAAGAATCTAGTCTGTACTTGGAAAGTCTCATGCCACAAAACTGACATTCAGCTTTATTTGTTGACTTAAGCTTAAACATTGTGAAACCATTGGCCTACTATATTTACATACATGTAAATTCCAAGAATCAATCATAATTATAAAAATTAATTCAGTCATACAATTTTGTATTGCATATGAATACTCATCTTATCTTTCTTTGTTAATTTAAAAAAATAAATTGTTACCGACCTGTTTAGGTGATCCTAGATTTATTGGAGAGTCGCTAGTGGGATTCACACCTATGACCAATGATATTTGTTGTGAGAAGGCATGCTTATTGTCCTTAGTAAATTGAGTGGCTCTAAGCCTCCCCAGGATGGAACTGGGCCTTTTGCCTAGACATTTTATATACCAGTCAGCCCATCCCAGACAACCTTTTGTTTGTTAGTAATGGAGAGCATACATGTTTTGCTCATATTCTAGACCTGTCAATCAAGTTAAAAGTTGTCATTACAGTAAATATCATAGCTGGCTTTTCATTCTCAAAAGCTAGAGAGATCAGCTGATTGCGGGTATTCAACATTGAGTACTCTTTAATATCTTGATTCAATTTCATTTTTCTTTATTTTCCTCAACTTTGATGTAGTATTTAGTAATTTCTCTTTGCGGTCTGCAAGTTGGATTGTATGGAAAATATTGAATACAGAAGTTGTAATCCATAAATTGAGTGGAAGACTGGAAGGATAAATCATTCAAGCAGCTACATTGCCATATAATTTTGATATTGAGTCCATTTTATCTTTTAGTAAACAGATGTGGATTGGACATTCTGGCCAATAAGAAATAATGTAAGCAGTACATAAGAACTCAATATAAATACTATAAAAGGAGTAAAATCATTTTGCTAGACCATTACGGGATTTTCTATTTACACTATGAAAGTTGGACTGTATGGAAAATATTGAATACCGAAGTTGTTATTCATAAATTGAGTGAAAGACTGGAAGGAGAATCATTCAAGTAGCTACATTGCCATATAATTTTTGATATGGAGGCTATTTTATCTTTTAGAAAACAGATGTGGATGGAACATTCTGGAAAATAAGAAATAATGTAAGCAGTACATTAAAACTCAATATAAATGCTATAAAAGGAGTAAAAATCATTTGCTAGACCATCATGCTCAAATGATCATAAAGGAAGATCAAGGCCTTTCCCAATCTCAACCCCAATTAGTTGTAGGATTCCCTTCTGAGCTAGCTGTATCACAGAATTACAACTTATTTAATAATATGCAGTGATCCTGCTTTATAAAAAGGATTTGCCAAAATACACATGAAGTTTCAAAAGTAGATGGACATCCTAAAATTAAATATGAAATTTAACAACAGAAATGATGCAAACAACAAAGACATGAAGAAAACCATGCAACACCTGCCTTCCTTTTTTGGATTCCATGCATCTTATGTTCATCAAATATCATATTCACCTAGACATGAAGAATATGGCTCAGGGCTGGGAATGGGGGTGTCATTTCGAAACAGGGCACAGGAGTATAATAAAATGTCTATAGCTATATTAAATTTAAATATTCACTGGGAAATGTGGGTTTGCTTACATAGATGGGATTTCTGTCCCCTTAACCTGAGTTTGTTGGTGACCAAGTAAAATACAGTGATAAATAAAAGTGCAGCCTTTGAGATATCATATGCCAAAAAGCGTGAGAAAAAGCAAACATCACAGATTTTGCAAATGCAGAAAAAGTGTTTTTTCTTTTCACACAATCTAAATATGACATGTTCAGTTAAATCTTTCCTACATGTATCAAATTTTCCTAACTACAAAGGACAGTTATATTCTTGAAAGACTGATCTCCACTTCCTTTTCCAGAAAAAGGAGATCGCAACAAGATGAATGGTTCTCCTTAATTCTTTCCTATGTAAGGGGTCCATTAAAACTCTGACCTAAACATAAACATTCTATTCTTCCTGCATAAACATTTTCTTGCTGCAGTCTTCATTCAGAGTACACAGTCCAGCAGACAGTAATTTACCGCATGGTACTGCAAATTCATCACAATGCCTTCAAATTGATATCAGAGCACCATAAGGGTGTCCTTAACAAGTCCACATCTTTGTTCAAGTCTTTATTGTGGTTTAACACAGTGTGACTTGTAATGCCTACTAAGGAAGGCCTATCTAAGTTGTGTACCACACATTTGAATCTTGCACTGACTAATAATGTTATCCATGAGATTATTGGTCCCAGCGAGGTTTGTGGTTAAGGCCACAAGGAACTTCAAAGTTTGCATCTCACCACACTCATTAAAGGGGTCAGTTACACATTTCACAGCAAGGTGTCCAGTTCCAAGGTAAAATTACAAGAGAATTCATTTAATATTGGACCTGTGATCCCCATCTCATGTGCATAGGGCAACGTACAACATTTTTGGTAAGTACAAAGATAGTACATCATCCTTCTCTATATAAATGGCGGCATTTTACATAGAAGATGAATAGTTGATTAAGGCACCAAGAAGAACAAGAATCTAGAAGATCATAGAGAGCATCGTATAGAAGATTAACTCATAATATCATATTTTGAGAAGCCACCCACTTGTTTGTATCTAGGTTTGATTGTAATCCAAAAATGAGGTCTACTTCTGATTGTAAGCTCTAGTGGCAAAAATTGCTGATGTAATTTTAGACTATGGGTTAATAAAGCATTGTTCTACATATTTCTCTTGTGATATGAATATTGTAGGAGTGTTTGAATTTTGTTGTGTAATTTTGAGGGAGATTTCTATTAGGCTGCATGGTTGGATAATTTTTAATTGGATCCTCTATCCATGACCACACCACATAGTCATTGCAAAACTCAAGTTCATGGGCAAGGACCCTATCACAGTACCCATACTGATATCTACTACTTACTATTTTAATGCAATATAGCCATATCCTTATTCATATGCTTGAGCACTATGTTTTGAACAGTCATCCTCGTCCCAATACAACATACCCTATCCCACATCTCTAGATGACTATGGGTTTACCCCTAATAGGCTTAGCAAACTCATCTCAAAATGGGGTCACTCCCTACCTATGTCAGTATTACATCAAAAAAAAGTTCTATCCAACTAATCTGTATCAAATAATTAGTTATCCATGTCACTAAATGATACATCTATAGGGTTGATTATATAATGCATTACTTTTAGGATATTCGATTTATATGGAGATAAGATTTTTCCTTATGTAGTTATTGCATTGCCAATTTGAGGACCTTACACATGAACATGGGTTTGATCTTGATCTTAATCACCAACATATTATTCAGTTTCTTCAGAAGATAGGTCTCTCTATCTCTACTTGAAACAATGCAATTCTTTTTAGATGTATGATGAGTATATGCTCTATCCAATGGGGCATATATATATAGTTAGTTAGATAGTTAGGATTATCATTCCTGAGATCCCAATTAAGAAGCATCATTGCCTTCACACCAATAGTAGAACTCGTGTAATAGTTTGATGTTAATTTATGTCAAATTAGGCAGTTCCATGCTATATTTGATCCAGGTCTTGTAAAATCTAGTTTTTCACACTTCAATGGTTGTTTGAGACACTTATGAACTCTTAATTGTGTTGTAATTATGTCTATGCTATTTTCTAGATTTCTGAAGCGTATGTTTCCATATACTCTCTAAGATGTTTTCTTTCTGACCCTCAAGGCTTTTTCCATTACCATGTCAACTCATAGGCTACTAACCCCACTCAGACTTTTTGCCTATTAGAACCCAATATTCTTAGGTGACCATTTACTTGATAATCCTGCCATCTTCGTTTTTTCAGATTAAAATAATTAATAATATTTTTACGTTGGTTCCAGTCACTTTTATTTTTGGGGCAACTTAAATATAAAAAGTATTTTCAATACTTGGAAGAAAAATAAAATAAATGGAGGTCTCAAAAAAGGCAACTACAAAAGGAGTGTTCTTCCTCATTTCATAATCATTTGAGTTATCCTTTTGGATCCAATTTTCAGATTTTAGTAGTTTGTTCAATCTAGGCCATCCAAGGATGAAAACCCTTGGTTCATTTGGGGTATGCGAGGACAAAAACCCTCCTGAATTCCACATTTGGAATCAAAGATGAAAACCCTTGCTTCCAATCTTGGGTGATTCCATCAAAGAATCACAATTGTGCCGATTTGTGGAGGATCTGGAGGTATTTTCAGTTTGCTAAGTGCTGCTACAGTATTTTTTGCAAGCAAATATCATCATTTCATTGCCCAGGCATATTTGAGGATTTATATATTGATCTTCAAATTTTTGGTGAATTTTTGAGCATCATATAGAACTGGATCTGAGTTGTTTCAGTCAATCCTAGCTGAGCGCCACATTAGGAGGGAGAAATTCAGTCATTTTGAATATTAGATCAGTCATACCAGCTGCTGTTTGCATCATTTCGGTCATCATTCATTAGCAAAATGGGGATAAAATCAAATTTTGATATGTTACCAATGTTTCCAAGACAAATCTGATTTTTATCAGCATATTTTGACAATTTTGCAAGGGTTTCAAGGGAAGATCAGACTTCACCAGCTAGCTGCCATACCATCTAGGGCTTCAAAGAAAATTCATAAAATATTATTTGTGGCAGTTTCTAGAAGAAAACAGGGGTTTCTAGCAATTTTGACTTTTTGCAGCAGTCTGTGACTCTGTTCCAGGGTGTACAGCAGCTGTGAGTGATAAAAAAAAATTCAATAAAAAAATATTTCGTTCGTGTTTATCATCTTTGTACTTTCTGATCAGCATTGCAGTAAACTATAATAAATTCTTAAGCGTTTTATATCACTGGAACTGATCATTTTATCCTCCTAGGGTTTATGGTTTGATGACATCAACAAAATAAGGGTTTGAATTGTAATCAGTCTATATTTGCAGTTTGGATTGATTTTGTCTCATAAAATCAGAAAAATCAAAAATATAATAAAATATTGCATGTGTCCAATTGGGAATATTACAAATCCTTTGCAAATGTTGAGAAATTAATAACTCAGGCTTATAGTAAAATAAAAATGTTGTAGCAGGCCTCCTTGAAGTTCTTATTTTATGCCTAACATTAACTAGCATACTCAATAAATATTCACACAAATTTTTCTTTAATCTTGATATCAGTCATCAAAAGTTCCCAGTGATCTTCAATCATAGCATGCATCTGTATGTGAAAGGCACTTTTGTTGACATTTTCTAGAAAACTTGTGGCTTTCTACAAGGTCTACTCAAATGAAATTAGAATGCTTGCAAGCTGCAACCATCAAAACAGATACTGGCTAGGCGTTTCTCAGGTATGATTAATATGATAATGAGATCAATCTTTGGGATAGCCAACTGCCCACTTCTACATATTAATGTATCTGACTTAATAATTGTTAGCCTTTGGACATACTCCATTTCAGTTTTAATTTCCAAGCTCCCAATATGTGTCTGGTATGCTGAATACATTTCTTTATATAATAAAATTCACTTTTAAGTTTTTAACTCAAGATGACATTCTCGAAAGCATAACAAACTTGGTTTAATAGAGCTCCAAATTTCTATACTTTAAGTAATGAAACATTGTTCACTCAATTTATGATAAACATGTAATGTTGCTTTGGACGAATGTTTAGTGCCTATTCCCTTCCTTCTGATGTGGTGGTGCATCAATTAGAAAATCAATTTAGTGAATGAGCTTATAGACCTTAGTTTGTCTTGCTATTCAAGAATTCTATTTTTTTTTTCTTTCATTTCCCAGAATCTACAATGGCATGCACAAGAATCTTGTTTTACTTGATGAGATGCGTGCAATCAATTCAGGCATAAGAATTAACTACTTGACAGCTACTCCACATCCTTAAAGTCATCCTTATTAAAAAGCACAATGGGAAAAATTGTCAAATTATATTAAGCTACCAAAATCACCAGAAGAACCAAAATTTATCAATTAAATACAGAGATAAATATGCTGTTACATGTATTCTTAGCATAAGGCAAGGCACAAGCATGCACTGCACACATGATGGAACATGAAGCCAAGTAACTGATATGATTGTATGGCAATATCTTAGGAAATTAATAAGCTTGAATAAACAAATTGTGTCCGGCAAAAGATTGGTTTCGAGATCTTTATTGCCGCATCAGCGTTGTGAATTGCAAAAAGCACCCTAGGGAGTGGATTCTGAGGAGATGAAGTAATGGTTATTATTTTGCCAATTTTATTAAATTTGTAGTGTTTCAAAATTGATTGGTGATCAATTGCCTCTAGCCCACTAGTGAGGTTTTTTGGTTGTTGCATAGCCCATAGAGGTTCCATTCCAGCAGTTTGCTAAGAGGTCCCAACATGTAGGTCCCTAATAAGGTAAAATGAAATAAGGCCAGGTGCAAGTCCCAGGATCTGAAAGCAAAGATTTCTTAACAAAAGAAAAAAAAATTGTAGTTACAGTTATGTCAACTGCTAACAACGTAATTTATATGATCCGATAAATCTGGGTATGTTGTTTTCCTCTTTGTTATATAGTCATGGTGTTATTAGTTCATTCTTGGTTTTGTTAAGAGCCCATTCTAAGTTTAGAAAGTTCTCTGCAATATTCCCTGTAGTGGTCAGGACATATCTATGGACATTATTTGATTTTAAATTACTAGCTCAGATCTGAATTTCTGTTTCTATTTCTTGGACTGCAAAAGTTGTACCTAAATTTTTAGAAATAGTAAATAAATACTTATTTTTCCAAGGAAAATAGAAAGTCATTTCAAAGGAAGCTGTAGTGAAAAGAGTTTTTATCGACTATAACATTTGAGGGAGGTACTATGGCCTCTTCAGTGATGCTGGAGGTTACTATGCGTTTATTGATCATCCTAATCAGAGATGTATGGCACTCCTTCAAGAGATCATACCTCTTAAACATCAGGTTCTTCGAGGACCATCTAGGTCAATCCTCTAGACTATTTCCTACTTCTATCTCAACTTAATTCAAGTGGTACAAAATGCCAACCAAAATCTTCTGTAGACAGTAGGTACAACTAGGACAGTACAGAGATGCATTGTATGGGCTACAAGACCAACCAACATTTGTCAAGCCAATCATCAATGTAGAGAGGTAACTGGCAGAACTCGTACAAATTGGGAGTATAAAAATTGAGGTACTCCCAATAGACACATCTTACAAGCTACATCTGCTCCAACTTTGCTTCAACAACTTTTTGAGTCAGGTAAAGGAATATCCAATGCCCAAGGACAGCATCACTAGGTCTCATTAACCTGGGCCATCCTACTAATGGGGGTCTTTGACTTTGTCATAGGACATTCTTCAAATGGGTAGTGTGAATGATGCTTTAAATTCTATTGGTGAATAGTCAACAATAAGCTGTGATTTTTTACCCATCTATCTTTCCCTGTTCTCCCATATTATAAGTGAACAATTGTTTATTTTCCAGGTCATATGGGGATGCATCTCTCCTCCTCCAAAACTTGTGTCCTTGTCCTCTGTAGTGTCACTAGGACACAAATTTTGGGAATGTGTGCCTGAAATGCCTCCTGATGAGGCATCTTGAGTACATCTAGCCGTACCTGGGATGGTTGAGGACACCTGCGACATCCCTTGGCTGTCTTGGGGGTTTTTGGGCCCCTATTTTTGGGAAAAACCCTAAAAATAGAATCTTGTCAGAATTGGCTGAAATTTATTTTGATTGACTTATTTCACATCACAATCACATTGGTGAAGTCAGAATCAAGAAAAAGTCAGTTTAAGACTGGTGGGTTGTTTTCACATTTTTAGGAGAAAAGTTAGGACCTCTGAGGTCGTCAATGGCAATTGGCCAGTACCAGGTGTCAAAATCTAAGCCTAAAACTCATTATAGAAGATTCTGTGGTGAAAAATGTTGAAAAGATGCTTCGCAACAAAGTGGATTTTCAAATGGTGAAAAATCTAAAAAATATTCTAAGTTTGGAGATACTTCACCTTGCTACATGGGAGATGCTTGTGCAATCAACGTGCAAGTCAACTTTGCAGTGTCCGTACACGTAAAAAATGGTGAAATACAATCACGTACACGCATTAGCAGCAGTGATGCTTTGACACATTCAAACTCAGCCAGCATGATGGTGTTCGTGAAGCGTGAAATGGTGAAAATCATTAGTTCTAGAGAAAATTTGCACCCCTACAGGCCAGGGGCACCCTTCAATTTGAAGGCCCAAATTCAATTACTAATGGTTGCAAGACATTCATCGTCTCCAAAATTTTGTCAACTTTCCAATGAGTCATCAAGTGAATCCATCAAATTCGTGAAACTCTGGCAAATCACGGCGGAAGCAGAAGAAACAAGAAATTTACGCATCAGAGATGGCAGTCAAAATATAGTTTCTGCACCCCTATAGCCCAAGGGCGCCCTTGAATTAGGCTTGTCTGATGTTAGAATTTGCAGAAATCGTTTTCAGGGGATCTCTTCAAATTTAGCCCAGCTCTGCGATGAATCCGTTCACTTGTCCGTAAAATATATTGAGTGATTGTGGTAGTTGTTCCAATGAGCGTGTAAAACAAAGGGAAAATAAAGGTGAAAATATCAAAGTGTACCTCTACAGGCTAGGGGCGCCTAGCCTTTTGGCTAGCTAGATGAGGTTTTCGGCAGCTATTGTCTTCACGAGATTTGTGTAAAATCCTCCTAGCTACTCAGTGAATCCAATCGTCAGCCCTCAAGATCCCTCAAACATCCATAGACAAAGAATTAGTGGAAATTTTTGAAGGATAAAGGCAAGTAGAAAAATGGCTAAGTATGGAAAAATGCACCTTCCTTGAGAAAGCCGCCCTTCTACTGGAGGTCTTAGAAGTAGTTTTCTCACTTCGTCACTTCCAAGAACATCTCTTCCAAGTTGTTCCATCTACACGATGAGATCATCAGCGCACTCATTAGAGCAATCCAGCTCCCAACAACAAGGGTCAAAGTGGAGCGTTCGGTTGAAAGTTATAAATTGCAAAATCATTCTCAAAAGCTCAATTGCGCCTCTGCAGGCCAGGGGCGCCCTTGCATTTGAGGACCTTAATCTAACTTTCAGACGTTGCACATACAATCATCCTTTGTAGAATTCTTCCGGCTACGTGATGGATCCAACATCCAGTCGACGATAGTCATCATTCACCGGCAATGGCAGATTGAAGCACAGGGAAGAAAAATCCAAAAAATGGCTAAGTTTGGTGTCATATGTAACCTTTTGAAAATAGGCACCCTTGTTTTTGAGGCATTAGACGAATTTTTTAGCTCTCGTAGCTCCCAACAACATCTCGTCAGACTTGTTCCAGCTACACAATGAATGTATCAGCTTAGCTCTAGGATCAACTAGGAATTCAAAATTCAAGGTCTAACAGAAGCTGCAGTGACGTTTTCAAAAGCTAAAAAGTAAGAAGTTAGCAAAAAATTTCAAAAATGAGTAATGGCACCCAAAAAGTCAAAGTTTGACCGTTTTAACTCTCAGTTGTGCTTTTTTGCGTGCAACCTCTTGCATATGGCATCCAAAATTAATGGAGAGCTTCAGTTCATGATGCATGCACAAGGATTAACTCAATTAGGGTTGGCACACTTATCTAATTGGCAGTGCCACCTCCAAAATGCTTTTTCATTCAAGCATAGGCATCACAACTTCATTATTTCTTGTAGGTTGAAGCCAAAATCAGCTATTTTCTCTCCAACGCCTTTTGAAGGATCAAAAGAAGGCCATTTTCAGTATTCTTCGAGGTTCTTCATTCAGGTTGCATAGAAGAATAATATTTCATGCTTCATTTTTCCAGCCCGTTCTTGCCAAGAATTCATCAGATTAAGGATTGAAGGAGGTGTTTTTCTTGAAGATTGACAAAGGTAGAATATAATTTCTATTTTCTCTCTCAAATTCTTCTATCCTTGTCTTAGGTTTTCTCTCACATGCTAAAGTAAACGACATCTTTTTCAGAATTTGATCATCTAGGTTCACTTATTTCAGCGTCAACAGCAAAACCCATGTTTCTGAATTTTTTGAGAAAATTGCCCCATTACTTCACGTTTTGAAGTATTGTGCTTTTTTCTGAAGATTCTTTTGCATGCGGGCCAAAAACTTAGTTTTTCCAAAATCTAATCATCAAGGTTTGTTCAGCTCATCAATGCCTATAAAACCCATGTGTCAATTTTTCTTAGGAAGAATTGCCTTTGGTGCCCTTACAGCCTCAACAGTTATAATCTGAAAAGTATTTGCATGCCTTAGTTAAAGTCATTTTTTCAACTTTTTGATAATCTGGGTTGGCTTCGAATTTCATTCTTTGCAAAACCCATATTCCAAAAAAATTCAAAAAAATTTGCCTCCACAGCACTTGTTGCCCCCTATTGCTTTTTTTCGAAAAGTCTCTGCATGTGAAGCAAAAAGAACATTTTTTAGAATTTATGACGTTGTGGGTTTGCTTTGAATCATTTTTTCTACAAAACCCATGTCTCGGAATTTTTTGTGAAAATTGCCCCTCAACAAGCTATTTTTAGTCTCACCAGGAGCTATTTTAGCTTTGTCAGAAAAGTTGTCAGAACATAACCGTGTTTACAGTCAACAGGCTAGTTTTTTAGTATGCAATTCACTCAGACTAAATTCAAGACAAATCGGTCTTGATTCACGTTTTCATAAGAAAAGCTAACACCAATTTGCATCAAGTGCATCCAAAGGGTTGATTTAGATTTTAGACAATTTGATACGCGTAGTCACTCAAAGTCCACATGGTTTCATACCTTGTATAGCTAATAGCCTTTCAAGGCCAGTTTAGAGGGTTGAATACCATTGGAATTATGTATGAGCAGGGAGTTCATGAGCATTTCCCACAGTTAGAGTGTTCACTGTCAAACTTCGTGGTTTCATCATGCAACACTCTTCCATTGAGAAGAATCAGGAAAAGTGTCAAAAGCGTAAAGCTGCAGAAGAAACATAGGCCATCAATCTAGTTATGGAGCCACCAAAGTTACCAAGTAGTCCCTTGCCAGTATCAGCGTGATATAGTGCCTTCCTTGATCTTGATGTTGTGCAAGCTAAATTCCAGAATTTGGTTCTTGTTGGTTTTGTTGGTGATCCTATGGCATCCAAGTTGAATCACTTCTCGGTAATGTCAACAAGCTTCAACAAGGTAGTTGAGGAGGTCAAAGAGTGCTAGAAAATGATCAAGGATGGAGAGAAGGCGTTGCACAGACAATCTATCATATTGAATAGCATCAAAGTGCTAGAAGATGAGACAATTAATGAATTCTTGGAGGAGATAATGGCACATGACAACCTGGAGTAGACAAACAAATGGATCTCCCAGTTATTTTCGAGGATAGAGTTATAAGTAGCAGTCAACTCAACATCATTCTTGAGTTCTGATTGCTGATTCCATGCATTATTAACTCATCTTCAAGGTTATTTGTTGGAGGCAATCAAACTTTTAGTTAGGATCCAGTTAACTGATGTTAGTTATCAGTTGACTTTTCATTTCAATAAGGACTTGCACGTTGCAAAATCCATTTAGTCTAGTTTAGAATCAGTTAACTGATGTTGTTTTACCAGTTAACTGTTAGGTTGCATACATTTAGACTTAGAGAATAAATTCTTGCATGCTTGCAAAGCCAAGTATAAACTCAAGGAGATTTTAAGGTACCCTACTCCTTGAAGTTCTATAAATAAGAGCACCCTTGCTCATTTGTAATTAACTTTTGCTCGTAATAGCTAATTGTTGTGCCCACCTTGCCGTGCAATATCGCTATTCAGTATCTGTTTAAGAACTTTTGTTGTGATAATAAATTGTTGAGCCACCTTGCCGTGCAATATTGTTATTTTGTATCTATTCACTTAGTTAAATATAATACTGGTTTGATCGTTCATTGTGTGCGTGTCTCGTTATGCAGTTTGTTGTCCCAGTTTTATTCTTGTTGTGATTAATAAGCTTGTTTCATATCTAAACTTCGGATAGGAGTCCCTCCTCCTTGGGAATTTAGAAATAAAGCTTATCGTGTGATGTTGTGATTAATAATCTTTGTTTCATATCTACACCTCGGATAGGAGTCCCTCCTCTTTGGGAATTTAGGAGTAGAGATTGTCGTTGAAGTGTCATTTTCAATAAGTTACTTTCAGCATACACTTTAGATAGGTGTCCCACCTCCTTAGGAATCCTGAGAACTAATTTACTGTTTGATGTCGTTTCCAATAACCTTCATTTCAGCCTATGCCTCAGATAGGTGTCCCGCCTCCTTGGAAATCCTGACTTAAAGATTATTGTCAAGTATTCCCTGCTTCTAAGTCCTCATGCTCTGTTTCTCTTGAGGAAATAGGATGTTTAAGCGTTAGCCTAGTTGTAGTTAAGAATCTGCAAAACCAGACAAAAACCTTAGCTGCAATGTATTTGTTTTCTTAACCTTGTGCCTCTTCCAGCTGAGTCAAAAAGATAGGATTTAGAATAATTTACTTTTTCACGCATATCAGCAAAAGAGGGAGCTTCCCCTCCTAATTTGAAGAGCAGTCATACGCACTGTGCATAGCTATCCGTTGCCAATACGCACTCCAGAGGTGCGAATTGTAACGCCAACACAATGAAATTTTTATTTTTCTCATGGCTATAGTTTAATCAATGAACATTTAACATTGAATCTGATTCTTGATGTTATGTAGAACTAAACTTGTAAATATTTGAATTTCCATATAACAAATATAATTTTAAATTTTAAATACTGTCATTCCCAAAAAATGGCCTCCCAGAGTACTGTCCCTGAAACACATTCTGCCATCCCTGTCCTGGAAATGACGTGGAACATAGCTATTTCTCCTTTTCTTTTATAGCTAATGGAGATGTCTTGAACATTCCATTTGTATATTTGAAGCTAGCCGTATTTTCAGAATCCCATTGACCTATTTGGTCATTAGAGGACATTAATATGGTGTCTTTCTTTCTTTATTCTATGACTTGCTTCACGGCTTCAGGAAATACACTGATGATTCTAAGCAGGGAAATTTTTAAAAAGTAAAAAATATTTATACAAGCATAGAAAAGATATTTATACAAGCATAGAAAAGAGCTAACTTTTCGATTAAAAACTAAGAAATATTGGTATTACAGGTTACTATTTAAGGAAAAACATTAAATTTGTTTTTTAACCTATACCTTCTTCTAAACCTTGGCATTTCTGGTGGTTGTGTTTATTGAAAATATGGTTGACATAAATTTTCCACAGTCCATGTTGTATTTGCAAGAATGCTTCTGGGATAAACCGCATAGATTTTTCGTATCATTCTTGCAAATGAAAACTTAGTGATAGAGAAAACTCAACTGGAAAAAGGGAAGAGTAAAACCCTACCATTTGCTCTGATTATACAAACAATTTTTTTAAAAACATAGTCTTAATGTGTACTAGAAACTGAAAGTATTTAAGAGTTGGAATTGTACTTATGGTAAACATGTTTTGCTGAATTATGGCAGTAAATGAATGAATTAATTACAATTACAATTCATCCAAATAATCCACCACATATAAACAAGATGGTTATTCTCAATTGAAAATAAAAATTTAGGTCTTACCAGCTCCACAATGAATGTTCCGATGAGACCTATCATGCATGCTCTAGAATTCCAGATTTCAGCAGTACTTGTAAACCCCAAAAAGGGAGCTGTAAGTTTTGGCTCCTCTTTAGGAGTCTCTACCTGCATTATAAATTCTATAATTCAATAACTACAGTAGAGATATTAGTCGCACACGATTTTTTTAGTATTTTAACAGAATTCAAAAGTGGGTATTTTATGTTTTACTTACTCCAGCTGGGAGCTTGGCTGCACGGATCGTCAAGGAGGTTCTAGTGGTGATAAGCTGAAAAGAAGTCCTGTTTCCGTTGGGTGTCCTGCATAATTGAAATTTAGAAGGCCGTGCAGTAGGAATTATGAAAATTTAGTCGGAATTATGAATGTGGAGAAATTTGATGTACCTGCGGATTTTAGAGTGGAGAAACGAAGAGGAAGGGAAACTGGGTTTGGCTGTATTTATGGGTGTAATCGTGGCCATGGTTGTAGCAGATGATATCCTTGCAGCTCTCTGTCTCTCCTTATCAACCGGGGGCTGACGTTAATTCTAATGCCATGTCACTTGCTGAAATGGATAATTCCATACTAATTCATTTGACTATAACAAAATGCGTTCAATAAAGTGGCTCAAATTTTCAAACGTGTAAGGTGCAGATTCATTCCAGAGAGCTTGGAGTGCAAATAGATCGTTCCGTACAATATGTTTAACAGTAAATTTTAGACACCCTAAGCAATTCTATTAAAAATATTAGATTATCGAGGTAGATTAAAACCAACATCATTGAAAAATAAGGACAGAAGTTTTTACAACAATCAAACTTTTTATTTACTTGAACAAAGTTGTTAAAAGGTATGTCATCAAGGAAAACAATTTATGATAATATAGATAATTTATTGATATATAAGATTAGAAGAAAAACAATAAGTATTTCACTTGGTGTGTATTATTATTACCATTTTCCTTTTCTTAATTATCTAGGAATCACAACAATATTTTAATTTCGTTTTTTTTTTTGCATTCTTTTGAAAGATGTATGAATTTCAATTGGAATTTTACCATTCTAAACCAAGGGCTTATGTTTAGACTCTACCATTTTCACCTAGCCCTCTGCCCTCCTCGGCCTATTATTGTTGAAGAAGCCCCTATCTCTTCTACTCTGTCGTCAGCCAGTATCATGGATACCCCTAGCCCCAACAAGAAAAAGTGTATTAAAAACCCAGCCTTGAAAACCCCTTCCCAAGACACATCCCCTAATACTGGGTTTGTTGAAAAAAGGAAGGATAAGAAACGTAATGCTCCAACCCCCAAAATTAAAGCCAAAGCTTCAAAGAAAACCAAATTTAGGCTACAACAAATCGACTTAGAGATTGAAATTACTGAGGAGACCAGTACTCCTCGCAGGTCCAATAGACTGGTTACTAAGCCTGAAAAAGAGAAGAGTCCCAAGGAGGCCTCTAAGTTTGATAATGGAGGGGAAAGTGAGAGCAAGAGCAAGGATGAGAAGGATGTGGAAGAGGAAGCCCTTTTTGCTTTTACAAGCGGCTCCTCCCATGTTTCTAAAAGTTTAAAAACGGGTTTTTTGGGTCCTTCCTGTGTTAGGGCCAAGGGGGTTAAGATTAGGGCCTCGACCATTGCTGAAGGGAAGGCCCCCATGGAGGAAGCAAGCAACAAATAGGACACTATCTGGGAGGAGGTTGAAAAACTTAAAAACAAAATGGAGAATTTGGAAAAAAGGATTCATGATGTCACCCACTTCACTCTGAAGATTATGCACAGATCCACCACCACTTTGTGCTTGTTACAAAAAGATAATTCCATTGACAATGTTGAGGAGGACACTGACTGCAAGAAACTTATGAAGTTCCTCACCAAGGATTGGGCTACTATAACTCTGATCAAGCCATGCAACAGAAAGAAAGATTAGGAATGCAAAATGTTTTGCATTTTGGTTGGGAATGGCCTTACTGACCATCATGTCTTTTTGAATTCTCTGTTGATACTTTTACAGTTTATATGTTTAATTCTAACTGGTATGGCCCCTGGTGGGCTTTGGTTAAGACTTTTTTAAACTTGAGTTTCACGATGGACATTATTGGTAGTATAGTCAATGGTTTAGTGATACACTTTTAATTATACCAATGTTAAGTGTAGGCTGGTTAGTTTTCTCAAGATGTTTGTTGGTACTATGGTTACCCTTCTCGTGATTTTGATGTGGTTTTTTATATGGAATGGTTAAGGTGTCTAGTTCAGTGTTTTGATTTTGCTGTTAATGTATTGATGATGTTATTTTGCTAATGATTGTCCATAGGGCCTTGTATTAAATGGACAACACCCTAGTTTTGTTGCTTTTTATATCAAAAACAATAAGTATTAGTTATGTAACAACTTCTTGATTACAAAATTAGTTTACGAGTAATTATCTTATATAATTTAATAATGTTTGTGTTTGTAATGATAATAATGCTAGGTTTTTACTTTTGATTGATTTGGAAGTGAATAATTTGTTTTTTGAATTGCTTTAATTAGTAGGCATCTTCTTTATTCATCTTTGACATTACTTGTAATTGATGAGATGGAGAGACAAACTAAAAAAAAATGTTAGTAAAGCCTTCAAATTACACTTTCTTAATGAATATAAGTAGAAAACATTATTGAACATCTAATTTTCCATAAATACAATAGGATAACATGTCTAACTGAATTAGTATTAACATTAGTTTTTAGACCCATTTCAAATAAAGCTTCTTTCTAGTGCAAATGATGACCAAATAAAGTAGGCAAGCCTTTAAAAATAACAAACCATTGTTTCTTAACAAAAATGCAACCCCAACATAAGTGTTTCTTGCTTTCATTTGACTGCAAAATAGACATTTACCTAGTTGAACAATCATGCAAATTTTTCAAGCTAGTATTTGGCATCGTGATCAACTTTAGATTTCTAAACGTGTGCTCTCAAGTTGCAGTAATTTAAATTAGATGTCTAGATTATTACTAAATTTGAATTTCTAATTATTGTTGAGGTGGGGAACAAGGACATTTTGGGAAAGAGATGGAGGTAAATTTTCTTTAAGGGGAGGAATGAGAAATGTTGGGAGGACAACCAAGTCTTTGAAGAAGTTACATATTGTTGGGGTGCACAATTTAGTCATTAAATGAAATGGAACTAAGGTATGCACAAAAATAAGAAATAGTATGGATTTATTATTCAAGTCAAATCAATCTTTAGTTACCTACTAAGGTGACCAATGTGACCAATGCAATGAATTTAAATCTCATATATTACTAGATTGTTAAATTTCTTTCTTGAATAAATAGCAATCTTTCTTGGGAAAGTTGATGGCTAATGATTTCTCTTGATATTGAGTATGTTTATTCGACCAAATGGAAGAAGCAAAGCTAAACCATGTTGTAATGAAGTTTTTTTTCCACTTTAAGAAACAACAAGCATGCTGCTAGGATTTACAAAAGAATTGAATAAGAAATGAAGCTTTAATATGGAAGAATAATGCTAGAAGAATTTTGTCCAACCAATTAACATTCTACTATTTTCCTTTAATTGCGGCTATAGTAATAATATGTTGCAATAAGATTTTCCATGATTCATCACCTTTGGTAGCTTTAGTGATACATTTACTAGCTACACATAAACCTTGAGTTTTGGGGTCTATAATTCCCTATCCATATTTAGACCTAAATTGGATGTAATACAATCAATAAGTAGCTCTAAAACTAGAAGTATCATCGCATTTGGTCAAAAAAATTGAAAGATTAAATTATTAAAATTTGCATGCTCTTTATTGGATTACATCTAACAAGAAGAAAAGTACATGAGTGGCAAGAAAGATTAAATAAGCTATACAATTTTTTTGAGAAAATGATAGGATTTTGTTGCCTTAAGTAATTTATTCTTAAGTTTATTGAGTTACCAATTCTACGTCTCAACCAATGATACACCCAAACCAAATGGGTTACTAAGATACTAAGTTATTTCATAATGTTTGATATGTTTTCATGCTTTAGGAATCCAGTAAAGTGGGGACTAGCTTGAGAAATTAAAAAAATATTATATGATGAGGGGTCCCACAATACTATGCCCCACTTTTTGGTCAAGTTGGACATTAATATCAACATTTTTTTACAAAATTTCACTTTATGAAACTTATAACAACTAAACCATTATTAATTTAGAGATGATGTGAACTAGTGACTTGTGAGGATTTGTGTGTAGATTCTAAATATACACATTTAAAAAAAAATTAGAAACAAATTGTGGTTTTTTATGCAACTTTTAATAACTTTTTTTTTATAGTAAACAATATTTTTAAAAAGTGACATTTATGTAGCATAACTTTTTTTTATTGAAAGGATAAATTTATAATTTTTAAAATATAGATTTCTAATATTAATATCTAGTGCATGGATACTTTTTTCATATTTTTTATTCCACGGTTTTTTTAATTATTTTTGAAGTCAAAGTAATTATAATTAAGACATAAGTGTATGTTGTCACACATAACTTGTTTTATATGTATTGAATTTTATTTTACTTTTTATGAAACAAGAACATGGATACCTAGTGCACACATATTTTTTAGAATTTTTTTCTCTATTTTTTTATTTTTCCATATATGCGAAACAAATACCTTTATAAAAAATTTCTCTATTTTTCTATTTTTCCACGTATGTGAAACAAATACCTTGATGTTTAGTGAAAAAACAATATTCACAAGAAACAAAATATAAATATAGTAATAAAATTAAAAATATCTAAAATTATATTTTTTGAAAAACTTATAATAAGAGATACATACTTACAAAATATAATTTCTAAATGATTTTATTTAATCCTTCAAAAGGTAAAGAAAAAGAGTTATTTTCCTAGTATTTTGATCGATGTGAAGGAGACTCCATTGTGGGTGTGTTTTAAGACTAGAGGGGTTATATCCAACGGGGTTTGATCTAAGGAGGTCTTATCTAACCCTCTTCAATTAAAATCCTTTAGATGGAATCTCTCAAGGCTTCAATCATTAGTTTTTCTAAAAATATGTGATTTCAGACAAAAATTAGATGTCCCAAGTTTGGGACCAATTATTGTGGGATGATATTGAGCTAATTGAGATCCATCGTAGAACAACATTTAAAATATTGAGAGTATTATTCAACTCTTTTTATAATTTTTTTAGAAGTGAAAAGTTGTCATCAACAAGTATGAATTAATCACAACAATATTATGAGGGATTGAAATACTAGATATGAGCTTTAGATAATTGGCTCTATAAAATAAGGGGCACATATAAAAATAATGAAGTGTTGTAAAGGAAAAAATTTAAATATTGAGTTATTAATCACTATGTGAGTATTGACACATTTGAGCAAAATTTGAACATGTGCATGAATTTGAGGTCCAATACCTAGCCATTGCATCATTTTAAGGATGAAATTCCAACATATTTTATCATAAGCTTTGTTAAGATCTAATTTGAGAAACAACATATTTTTTCTTGATTGTTTGTTTCATTCACTAATTTCCCATGTCAAAATTAGATTAAGAATATGTCTTCCTCCAAGAAAACCTATTTTTTTTGTTCTCACAATACCTTGTATTACTAGTTTAATTCAAATAGCTAGTGTCTTCACAGTAATTTTGTGAGAAGTATTTAATAAGATAACATGGCATTGGCTAGAAATAGTGTCTTCCTTTTTCCCTTTAGGAGAAGTTTGATTGATTCTTTATGGATGCTTGGGTCTAAGAACCATTTCTCAAATGCTTCCATTAAAGAAGATACAAATAATCTTTGATGCATGGCCACATACTTTGGTAAAATTCCACAAGAAGCCCATCAATGCCCAAACTCTTCAAGTAGATAATTGTTTCTGAATAGATGTAAACTAGATCCATGTTATTAGGAAGGCAACCTTTAACTATCTCATCAAGGGTTTACTGAATGTCCTCCCAATGACCTTCCTCTTAGAAGATTTTCTCATAGAAATCTTAGAACAATATAGTGTAATGTCAAAGATTGCATGCCTTTGCAATTTCATATTGTATTTTGCACTTACTTTCAATGTGAAAACAAACAAAATAGACAAATCACAAAGAAAAAAGATGTTTATAATCAAAGTCTTCTATGAAACGTCTTGCAAAACCACTTAAGTTAGTAGTTTGCAAGATGAAATCCTTGAAAATACAAAAAAAACTACACACAAAATTTAGTAAAAAACATTTAAAAAAAGTGAATTGTATAGAAAAATAAATAGAAAAAACATATTCTATCAATTTTATGATAAATTTTATTAAAAAAATCATTGAAATTGATTAAAAACATAAAAGATATGTCCAATTGAAGTTGTAAAACAAAAGATTGACTTTGGAAATTTATGCCTAAAATATGGAGCAAAATTTTGACAAAATAGATGCACCACTAGATCAAAGTGGAGTCATCTTTTCAATTATTGCAAAAACGTAAAAAATCGACACTCCATGTAAAAGTTACATTAACTTGAAAAAATAGCTAATTTAAATACTAAAACCATTATTTTTGAAAAAAAAATTATGTTTTAAAATTTTTTATGGATTTTTAAAAATTTCTTTTATTTTTTATTTTCATTATTATTTTTAAAATTCTAATATTTTCCTTTTTGCTTTAAATAAAATTGAAAATTGAAAAATTCTAAAACTTTAAAAATGAATAAAGCGAATGAAAAAAAAAAAAACGGTTTTAACCCATGGTTTTATTTTTTAAAATGGTATATTATTTTTGAGTAGTTTTTGAAAATTTGAGCGGTTTTAAAATTAAATTTGTGTTTTGCCTTTTTTCGACAATTTTTTTCAATGGGTTTGGCCTTTTAAAAGCAGTTTTAATTGTAAATATATGGTTTAGGTGATTTAGAAGGTGGTTTCCACTAAAAACCCACGAAATTGTTTGTTTAAAGGAAATTTTTCACTAGGAATTCATGGTTTTGAGTCTTTTGAAAAGTGGTTTTGAAACTTAAAATCATGACATTTTGCAATTGTGAGAGTGGTTTCTCCTAAAAACTTGGATTTTAGCCTGACCATGGTGATTTTCAAAATGATTTAGGGCGTATTTTAAAGATATTTTCAAAAAAAATTATGAACCCTTCGGATGTTGAGAAACGTTTTAAACCTTGTAGATTCAATGTTAAAACTTGTGAACTATCAAGAGGATTCCATACAAAGTTAAATGAAATGTTAAACAAAATTTTCAACCAAAGTTTAAATACATCAAACCTCATTTGGTCTCTATATGTCATCTTGCTCGCTTTGCATATATAGTCCTTCGATGATATATGTAGTGTGTATATGTCTTCGACACCTCTGCCACAATGATACCCCGTATATATCCTCGTCAGCTTTGTGTACTCATGAATATCCTCTGATAAATATATATGCATTGTATATATTGTCAAGAAAAAAATTGAAATAAAATAGTGTATTAAAACTATATATTTCCTTGAGATTTTTTTGGAGTACAGTCATCCATATAGAGCGGATAGTATGGATTTTGTATGGAAGTACAAAATTTCATAAAACATGACTTTAGTAAAAGCCTATAAACACTAAAAAAATAAATATCGTTAATAAGATATTAAGTGTTTTATGTCAAAACTCATCTTTAGGTGTCTTGATCACAATCATGTAATCTTTTTTGGTCTCGGAGACACTTATAAAAACTTGATACTTGATAATCATTCAAATACTTACATAAAAAATTCACCAAAAAACACAAACATACAAAATGGAGTGAAATACGAGGGTAATTCTTAGTAGATTCACTAAAATGTAATGCCTAGATTTTGAAATTGAAATGAAAGAAAACTAGTATGTAAACTCTAGATATTCAAAACATCCAAAACCTCCAGATAGAGCTCACAATGGAATTCAAAACAAGATGATAACATCAAAAATTGAATTAAATGTTACCAAAGCCTCCATTGTTAAATTAGTTCTCCTTAAATGATTGGGATGTGGATGCCCCTTGCTTGAAGATAACCAATTTGATAGCATATACTTAGTATGAATGATAATGGATGGGAATGAGGGATAAAGTGCTTGAATTTATATATTTTGGGAATGGAAAATGGATGGCCAAGATATAATTGTGAGATCAAGGGTGGAGAATGGTTGAGAGGAATTCCATCAGATTTAGGAGAGCATGAAGGGTGGAGATGAAAGTGGTTAAAATATGAATGGATAGAATTAACTAAAATGTAATGTGGAGATGAAATACGAGGGTAATTCTTAGTAGATTCACTAAAATGTAATGCCTAGATTTTGAAATTGAAATGAAAGAAAACTAGTATGTAAACTCTAGATATTCAAAACATCCAAAACCTCCAGATAGAGCTCACAATGGAATTCAAAACAAGATGATAACATCAAAAATTGAATTAAATGTTACCAAAGCCTCCATTGTTAAATTAGTTCTCCTTAAATGATTGGGATGCGGATGCCCCTTGCTTGAAGATAACCAATTTGATAGCATATACTTAGTATGAATGATAATGGATGGGAATGAGGGATAAAGTGCTTGAATTTATATATTTTGGGAATGGAAAATGGATGGCCAAGATATAATTGTGAGATCAAGGGTGGAGAATGGTTGAGAGGAATTCCATCAGATTTAGGAGAGCATGAAGGGTGGAGATGAAAGTGGTTAAAATATGAATGGATAGAATTAACTAACCACTTTTAGTAAGTAATTGTGAGCATGAGGGAAATTAGGATATGTGCACTTAATAAGGCTATATCTTTGGGATGTGTTGAGAGAATAAGGGGATCATAATGACAAGGGTTCTTAAGTGTCTAATATTCTTGGAATGTGGAGAGAATAATTGGAGCACAAGGACAAGTGTTCCTAGGTACCCATTATTCTTGGAAAGTGGTGAGGGAATATAGGATTTAATTATTTTAGCCACATGGGTGAGGTAGAAATAGGTATTTATTTATTTATTTATTTGTGAGGAGATGAAAAAGGTGGTAAATTAAATAATATAAGCGTGAGACTTTAGGTGAAAGGGATATGTCCTAGGTTAATTAGGACTAGGTGATAGGACATAGGTTAAGGTGATGAAATTAGTCGATTAGGAATTAGGTGATAGGTTTAGTGATGATGAATATACCTAGGGAATATTTTAGGTGTCTACAATTAGCTTGCATTATTCAGATGTCAATGTGTTAGCACCCTTTTGTTATATTTTTCTTAATTCTTATATCATTCCTAATATTTTGAACCTTTGCTCGATGCAAAATAATTAGAAGTGAGCACTACATGTGGACTTTGTGTGACACATTTGCATCCCATGACAACTTATGATTCTAGTGGCTATTTTAAAGTGTTTCATTCCTCATACCATGGTTAGCCCATGAAATTTAACCATCATGTTCCTAATGTTTATTCTTCCATTATGCTCTTTTCTAATCCATATTGTTTCAATATTTTCAGAATCTATCACTTGGAAAACACTCTCAAAATTTAACAAAAATAATCTCTATTATTGATTTTTGAATATCTTATTAGTGTTCTTTACGTGCAAAGGTTGTCATCTTGTTCATGCACTCACATATGTGTAGTAGCAACTCCAACAAACAACACTGCCCCTCTTGGTTTCAAGTTTAGAGTTGATTTCTTTCTTGTTATTGTTGTTCCAATATCTTCATTGGTTTTTCATTTACTCCATTGGTACTTCACGAGTGTTTTTGGAAATTTTGGCATCTAGTATTCAATACTATTATTATTATATTATCATATTTTACCATCCACTATTTCCTATCATTGACTTTGTTTGTAGCCTTAAAAGGAAATTAGCTACTGCATTTGCTTTCCTTGGTTTATCCATAATTGTGATATCAAATTCCTACATTAGTAATAATCATATTACAATTCTTTCTCCAACTATTGGTTTATTCATCAAATATATTATGGTTGTATGGTCAGTATGAATAGAAATATAGTATCCAGTATTGTAATGTATGAACTTATTAATGTAATATACCACTGCTAACATTTCCTTTTTAGTAACTGTATAATTAAGCTTTGCACCTTGAAGATTCTTACTGATATAGTAAATCGCATATTCTAAATTCCTCTCTTTCTGTCCTAAAACAAAACCTCTAGAGAAATAAAAAGCTTTTGTATGTATGTGAAAAGTTATTGTCTAGTTATGACCTCTTAAGATATTGGTATTTATGAGTTCTACTTTTAGGGCTTCAAAAGCTTCTTGGCATGCAGGGGTCCAATCAAATTCAATGTCCTTAGAGAGGAGGACATTGGAGCTGCTATCTTACCGAAATCCTTGATAAATATCCTATAGTAACTTGCATAGCTAAGAAAACTTCTTACATCCTTTTTCTTTTGAGGAATAGGTAGAGTGGAGATCACTTCTATCTTGTTAGGGTCTACCTATATTCCTTTACCTAACACAAAGTTTCCCAAGACCACTCCTTTAGTAATCATCATGAAACACTTCTATGACTCAAGGAGAGGTTGTGATCTTCACACCTTTGTAGGACTTTCTCCAAATTAGTCAATTCTTCCTCATAAGATTTCCCATAAGTGGTGAAATCATCCATGTAAATTTCCATGGAATTATAGACAAAATCTAAGAATATGCTTAAAACTACTCTTTGAAATGTTGTAGGTGTTTTACACAATCCAAATGGAAAAGTTGAATATGCATATGTACCCCATGGGCAGGTAAAAGTGGTCTTGTCCTGATCCTCTAAAGCTATTTTACCTAATTATACCCACTTAATCCATATAGGATGGATAAATATTGCTTACCTACTAGTGAATCCAACACTTGATCATTAAAAGGAAGAGAAAAATGGTCCTTCCTTATTGCTTCATTTAATTCTTTTTAATCTACACATACCCTCCATTTACCTCCTTTCTTTGGCACAATCGCCAGTGGGGATACCCATTGGCTATCAGATATGGGATAAACAAACCTTGCATCTAGCAACTTTTGTAATTCTATTTTGACTATGTCACACACAACTGGATTCATTCTCCTCTGAGTTTACCTCATGGGCTTGTAGCCTTCATTAATATAAATTCTATGCATGCATAGGTGATGATATATACCCTTCATGTGATGATATATACCCTTCATGTCATGATAGTCCCATGCAAATGTTGTTGTATGAGCTTGTATCATGGTTAGTAATGAAGACTCTTGGGTAGTTTCCAATTGGTTATTGACATTTAGTGTTCTTCTTGATGTGAACTCCATGGTTAAGGAAAATGACTTGACTAAAGCAATATCAAAATTTGAAAGATTTAGGTTGTAATTATGGGGTAGTAGTGTATGAAAAAGTTGAGAAGTAGACTCAGAGGAATTTGCAGGTATTATGTTATGTAACAAAAAATGTAAGCATGTGAGGTAGTGGTGTTGCTATGGGTCCCTACCATAAGAGTTTTGTATAATGTTGGGAAGGACTTCATCTTCATCATGAATGTCTCGCATTGGGTTATGTTCAATTTTGATGATTGTTTATAAAGAATATTGGTTATGTTCTTTCTAGGGTTGGCCTTACAATTTGATCCAAATCTGTATATGGTTGTGCATGTGGGTAAAGGACTAGTTTTTTTTTCACATTCCCATTGGAAATGATCATGTTTCTAGACCTACGACCAATGAATGCATATATGTTGGCTAACCAAGGCCTCCCTAAAATTAAGGGGTATCCTACAAGGTTTTCTTTAGGTTGTAAGACCATTAAATCTACATGATATTCCCATGAATCTAGTGTGATAACTATATCTTCTATAATACCCTCTAGTTTAACAGTTGACCTATCTACTAGTTGCACAACAATAGGCATGGGTTGGATTTCCATTAGCTAAATTTGTTTCATAGTTTATTTTGTCATAACATTTATGACTAAGTTCCTAGGTCAATTAAGGTGTTTAAAATGAGAGAGTTCCATTTATTTGGACATCTATTGTAGGGCTTCCAAGGTCTTCATATTTTGGAACAACTATATTTCCTAACATGATGTCAACAAGTTGTCCTAAGACATGAACAATATAAGGGCCCCTTTGTTTTCTAACTATCTTTTTAAGGCACAACTCTCTCACAATTTTTATGTATATTGACACTTCCTTAATTTCTTGAATCATGGGTATTTTTATGCAAACATTTCTAAGTTATCCCAATAGGTCAAATTTAGGTTCAACTTGGGATTTTTGTGTGATTAGTCTTTTAGAGAATGGTGGTTCTAGACTTGTGATGGTTTTTTTAGTGTCCTACCTCATTTAGGTTATTTTGTTTGATTGCCAATAATTTTGATTGGGGGATCCTCATCAATAAGCTTTGTAATGTGAGGAGATGATGTCTCACCAAGCATCTTTCCTGAATGAAGGTGGGCATCACTCACCTCAACCCCATAGGTTGGGTATTGGATGGTGTCATTAGTATAAACCTACTAAGAAAACTTGTTGTTAGGGTTTGGTGCAGGTTGAGCTAGAAGTTAAGGTGCTCTTGGCTATGATGGTGCAACCATGGTTGGATTTGGCATTATGCCAGGTTGTTGTGGCCGAAAAGATTGTTGTGGTCTTGAGTAGTTTATATTTTGGTTCTATCATTGTTGAATCCCATGCCATTGTGATGGTCATTCATTTTCTTAGGGTTGGCATTAGGAATTGTAATTTGGGGCTTGGTAAGGTTGTGGTGGCCATATCCTCTATTGTGGAGCTTGTTGATGCCAAAAATTAGAAAGGTAATAGAATTTATGGGAAACTCAGTTAATGGGGGGACTAATTGCGCTAAATTGAGTGACCTCTAGGTTTTTAAAGAAGCCAACTTCTTCCGTACTTGGGGTTTTGGAATGGGAAAATGAAGAAGATATAAAAAATAAATATATAACTAAGGCGATGCACCAAGATTTAGATGTAATGCATGATAAATCTATCTTTTGGATGCGATTTAAGGGTCCGTTCAACAATCTGATATGTCCTAGAATAACATAAATCAAGAAGAAAACCTAAATAATTTATCTAATGACATAAAATAATTCCCATATACATTTACTAAAAAGAAGAGTCAAAAGACATGGTCTAAATCAGCAAGCTTATATTGAAATCATAGAAGTTATGCAAATAAACAATTCAAGACAATAATGGCACACTTTAATGTTTTATCAAATAGCTTAAGAAAATAGAAAGGTCAAACAATGGAACAGTATAAGAGTCTTATACAATAATCTAAAAAAAATAAAAAAGGCCTAGTGTCTTTCCCTTAATTTTTTGTATCTTTTAAACTCATTTTTGGAAGGAAGAAGCAGTATATATAGATAAAAATCTCACCACATGGTGGGCTAGTAACAAAAAAGATCCCATATCATGAGCAATGATGCTTGCAACAATGATTTCCTTCGGTCATTGCAACAAAAAAGATTTGGGCCATGGAACGTAGTCACTCCTCAAATAGATGCATCTCCTCTGAATGATGGCAGTGGTCTTAGAAAACTCTTGTGCAGACATGTGTTACTCACCTATGAAGGCAGTTAGAACACATGGAAACATAGCGGGGCACGCTACTCACTCTCTCCTTCCATTCGATGAAGTCCCTGTGAAAGAGACATGTGGAAAAAAGTTGGGGCCCATTCATTGATTCCTCCTCCTTGTGATGAAAAATTATGCGGTGAAGACACGTGGAGGCATTCTTTACTACCAGTGCTGACTGTGGGGTCTGCCCAAAAAGTGAATACGAAAATACATTATGTGGCAAATAGACAAGGCCCAATTGAAAAGCGAAGGGAAGCAACCTTGAAGTGCCTACCACGGCAACCAGCGATGAGCCCAGCAGGCAAGGACTGCAAGCACCACCCTCACCAGCTGACGATGACTTAACCAGAACCGGCCTCATCCAAGACCGGCCCACCAGTGAAACACACCAGGCCCAGGATTGATGGCCACCTCAACCGACGATGACGCCCAACGTCCGCCATGAGGGGCTGAACGAAGCCCCAGCGGATCTTTCACTACTCTCCATCCTACAATCCATCCCAACAGCCTACCAAGTCATCGAAGAAACCGGGAGGGTAACAATGGAGTTAATGGGAGAACCCAACTTGCATGTTATTCATATCCGCCCTAGTGGCGTTGGCACTCGCTAGCATGGAGGATGGTTGCATGGCAGTGGATGAACATGTTCAATGTTTGGCAGCAACCTTCCAATTCCTGATTCCTGTGTTTGATAAGTCCTCATCCAAGACCATGTATAGCTTATCTAGCAAATTTTTCACCTTAGGAACCCTCTCTGCAATGATTTGCAGGAACCACTCAATCAATCCAAGAAATTCCCTACCTAAACTTGTCACCTTTGCCATAAATTGGAGCGTCGACTGAAGGGTCAGGCAGAAGGCCTTGACCTTTTCCCAGTATGAAACATATAATTGTTGAGCCACTGGAAGGAGATCTGACTGGGTAGCAGGGGTTTGGGTAAGACTCTTCAAAATACTGATCTCCACATCTCTTGATCTGACATCCTATGTCAGTTCTACAATCTTTTTGTTTGTGGCTGAAAGTTGCTCTAAAAAAGTCTTCCATTCAGCGAGCCATTTTTCTTTAGCCCAGTTTTTGTTCATTGATTCTATTTCAAGGGAAGACTTTATCTCTTGGACTTCATTCTCCAATTGGGCCTTTCGGTCCTTAAAGTTTGCATCGTTCAACTGCATTTTTTTCTCCAATTGAGCTTATTGATGGTCAAACTCCTCACCTTTTCATTGTATCTCCTTCTCTGCTAGAGCCAACTGGTCTTGATATTCTTTATTTTTTTGCTGCAGCTTGGTGACTAGGTTGGGGTCAAAGGATTGGAACTTTAAAAGTTCCTCTTGGAGTTTAGTCTGCTCTATCAACGCTTTCTCTGATAAGCGCACAATTTTTTCATCTTTTTCCTTGTCCTTTGCTAGTGGGACCTCAATCCTCTCCTTTACAAATTTTAGCTCTTCTTTCTTCTTTAGCTGGCGTCCAAACTTGAGGAAGTCAGTGGTCACCACCCGTAGTTTTTCTTCCATGAGCTCAAATTTGTCTTGTGACTGAGCTATGCTCAGATCGAGTCCTATGGTGTACATGTTGTAATCATTGGGTTGCATTTCCCCCTGTGGTTTGATGATGGTCAGATACATGGTTGCAAAATGCAATGATTGTTGAGCCTCATTGAAAACAGTCTGTACCTTTGGCTCGGCTGACCTCTTAGCATCCTTGGCCTTTTAATTTTGGATCATGATAGCCCATGCTTCTTTTATTCTATCGCCCTCATCCATAAATTGTGTTGGCGACCTAACTAGTTGATAGAGACAGGGTTGGATTGAGTCAATCCCTAGCTCAATGCTCTGGGTCTCCAATTGAATAACCCCTTGGTGTTTCTCTCCACCACTCAACCTATAGGTCCTAAAGGCTATTAGGCACCCCTGGTCTTCTTTGCCAACCCTGCTATCAAGTTTCAAATCATTCACCAAGCCTAACTTGATGCTCTTCCTCTCTTTCACCACCTAGCCCTTAATCACCTTAAAGAATAACCATGCTCAAATGTTTCCTAACTCTATTTCAGGGGTGTGTGACACCTTCCAAGGCTTCCAAAACCATATTCTACAGGTGCTTGAACAAACACTAGGCTCCAACTCTTCATCGTTTTCCTAAAATCTTTGTTTTAGGGTTTGGGCAGGGCTACAAGCCTTGAGTCCCTTTTAGGCCTCCTCACACAAGACAATTGCTTATCACTCCTCTCCTTCACCTAATTAGGCCAAACTTGCTTCTATCACCCTTGCTCAAATTTGGAGCACTTCAAGATTTTCTTGGTTTTGGACCATTCTTCTGTCTGTACATAGGTGTACCCTGTTCTTGCAAGAACTAGGGTTTTCTTTGCTTCTTTTCTTGGACTGTTCAGCTTGTTCCAACCTCCAAAAGACCAAAAAAAGACTCTGCCTTCTTGAACACCATTGTGAAGGCCCCTGCAACCACTACACACATTTGATTAATGAAGATACAACACCCCTGCAACGTAGGAACTAACTCTGCACTGTCTTTCCCTAATCGGGTGTTAACCAACTCGCTTAGGGAAAGCTTTTTAGCATGCTATCAACACTCTTAAAGACTTCTTTATTTACATAATGTACAAGGAGGGATTCTAGCCTTGTTTCCATTGAACCCATGCTTCTTGGTATGGTCATAAAACAAGCTAGAACTCCATTTTTCTGGATTTTACCAGTCAAAACAGCAAAATAGAAAAACACAATATTTACACAATAGAAGAAAATGATGGAGAAACTATCTAAAATGCCACAAGAAATGTTTAAAAAGGTTTCACTACATGCTATTCAACTCAACAAAGCTTTCCTCAATACATTCTTACAGCTATCACACGCAAGAAATAGAAAAATCAAAAATTTCACAACAAAAATCACTGTTCTTTTATTACTCTCCTGAAAACTGCCAACATTCAAATCATCTAACCCCTTCAAAAGGTCGAGAGATCCATTTTTCCACGCTTGGAAAACAGTTAGGTTTTCATTTTTAGCCTAAGAACAGCCAAAAGCATGTTGTTGTAAAACACAGTGTGTTTTGCAAATTTTGACAAAAACTTAGGAATCAACCACAAACACATTCCAACCTTATTCAACTTCTATACTAAGAATAAAAAAGGTCCTCAACCCCAAATAAGGTGATCCACAAGACCAAACCAAGACACAAAAAGGATTTAAAACAAAAACTTCAAAGATAAGCTTGTACTTTGGCACCTTGGCAGGTGCTCCTGCACCACTAGCCCACCTACGAAAGGTGTACTGGGAGGAAGGGAACATGAGTGTAGTGGTTCTGGGAAATTTATTCCCCCAAAGAGAGATTGTTTGTGGGGAGAATGGAGGAATCTGCCAAAGCCTAGTTTGTGACCTAGCGGGAGGACTCATTAGGTGTTGTGGTGGTAGCAGAGTCATGGTAGATTTCATTTGTTGGGTGAACTGAGTTGGGCCTGATATAGTAGTAGTAGGAGGGGTATCAATGGCGATGGTGGATGTAGAAGGTAAAGCAATAGCGGATGTGGATTGGGAAACCGTGAAAGGAGAAAGATTCCATAGAGGATTTAAGACAAATAATCTCACCTGGGAGAACTGGGAGAAACCTCCCATGACCATTGTGGTAGAAGTGGAAAAAGAAAGGCCAACGCTTGAAGTGATGGGCAATGCAAAGACAATAGGGGACACCAAAGATTGTGAAGCAAGAGAAGGAGCAAAAATTATCTATGATGTAGATGATTTATGTCCCTAGCTCGTCACTATCTTCATGCTCATTGTGGGCCCTGGTCTTGTTGAGGGCTTGTGCAAACCCTCTTCTTTAGCTGCATCCATGCACTGCCTCTTGTTGGGTAGCGAGTCCTCCATCTGTATGGTCTCTGACTATTGCTGTTGGGATGTTTTTGACCTTTTTGCAGTCCAGGTGCATGTATGCAAGGCTCCTGAATGTGATATATTGAAACACACATTTGAAGAAACTTTGCTAGGCTACTTGATTGCCTTTTCTTTTTGTTGCACTGGGGCCATTTGTACTTCACTTTCTTTCTCCTTTCCCTTCTCTATATGTGTTATGAACTCCTCTAGGTCAAAATTTTCATCATCACTTGCATCAGAATTAGTATGCGCATAATCCCACAATTTATCAAATCTTTCATTTATTTCTATGCTCTGATAAGGGGCATCAAGGCATTGGATTTCTTATCGGTAGATCCAGAAATCCCTAATTCTTTCCTCGCTCTATTTTTCTTTCCTTGACAACTCATTACAAAGGGCAGCCCCTATTTGGCACTTCTCATTATACTTTGCTAACTAAAGGTAGAATTTATGCCATGGCAGCTTGTTATCCTCGGTAGGAATATAGGCTAGGTCCACCAATAGATCATCATACTCCTTCATCAGACTCTGCCACTTTTCCCAATACGGTCGGGGGCTATGGCTTACCTTGATGAATTTGTTACCTAAGTCATCGAAGGGGTTATACTTCCATTTGTCACAGATCAACACTAACCTCAAATGAGCCAACTTTTCTTCCAACAGCTTATGCGACTGCTTTTTCAACATTACCACCCATTTGAAGGTTAGCTGGCATTTGAAAAATCCTCTCTTGCCCCTTCCTCCACAAAATTTATAATCAATAATTGACATCTGTTGGAACATCTCAAGGGCCAATACCCTATGTGTGACACTCTCTGGGAGTTAGAATGGCTCCTCGGTAAAGCTATGCACGTAGATGAATGTAAAATCCCTTTCGAGGAACCAGTCGCATTTAGGAGTGAAGCTCTGCATCCACTCCATCTAGTCAGTGGAAAGCTGATAGAGACTACCATCCTTATCAAAGTCTTGTAGAATCAAAATTAGAAAAAATTCAAAAATACATAATAATCATGTGTTGCAGAAAGGAGGAGAGTCCATACAAAAATTGGCTTTCTAGCTCCCTTATCAGTAAAAACATGGGCCTGGCACTGACCTCACTGAACTGAACTGACATCAGAGCAACACAGAGCTAATGAAGCCCAGTTATTAAAATCAGCTGACACCTGATGATTAGAACCATAGCTTGTATGACATTTTATTTGTGCTATTAGCCTTTTTCATTCTTTTGCAAGCTCCTTCTTTAAGAGTCTTAGGGTTCTTCACAAGGATGGGATCATGGGTATTATCCCATTCCTCTTTTATTTTCCTCTGGTCCCTGTAAGTTTTGTGCTTGTCTAAGGCCCACGTGTGAACCCATTCTGGTTTTTCTAGCATCTCAGCTGACGTGTAAGAGGTGTCATAAAAAATATTAACGACTGGTGCTGCTATCATGGCGTCATACAAGCTTTGGGTTACCTCAGCCTGTGCCTCCATCTAAGAACTTCCATCCATTTTAGGGTACTGTAAATTTTGTTTGCATTAAAATTCTCTCTAATTCACTTTGACTCTGTCTACGCTCAAAACCTTTTGTTGTAGGTAGCGTGCTCAAAAATATTTTATAATGTTAGCTTCCTGCATGCAATACTTAGCTATTTATTTTCTTGGGGTAGCCAACAACGACTGCCTTTTAGCATTAAATTTTGGCATGTACCTCCAACTCTTTTGCTTGTGCGAAATGAATTCTTTGCTATTTTGAAATGACAAGAATTCATAATGACGATTTGATAATCATGCCATATGGGACAATTTCCTTGGAAATTGAGTTGATGATTTGAAGGTAGTTTAGGATTTTCCATGCCTGGGCAATTAATATCCCAAAGGGACTAATTGAGCCAAAGATGCAATAATTACTTGAAAAGATATGAGTTCCTCTTTGGAGTTTTGGAAACGGCTAAAAAGTGCACGTTAGCATTTGATCATATAGACGATCGCCTGGGAATGCCACTAATTTGCAATACTTAATTACCTCTTATTAATTTTGCATGCAACAATTTGTACCTAGCAGACACAACTGGGTGGGAAATTCGAGCAAGCTCTGGTGGGATTTTCGAGTTGGTACTCGATTAGAATCATGCTTATGGCACATAAATTACCTTGCATATCCTGGCTATTTCTATACATAGGCACTCAGATAATTGAAAAATCACACTTAGCAATTTGAAAAGAATTGGTGTTAAGCAATTGGCTAGAATTAGCTTAGTAGTTGTGTAGAGCTAGATTTAAGCAGTTGTGTAGAGCTTGCATTAGATAGTTGTGTAGAGCTTGGTACCATGAATACTCATATTAGGCTAGTTTGTAACAAGTTCTAGACAATATTCCTAGGTGAAATTTTGAATAGGCGACTGAAAAGAATGACCAAGAATAAGCATTCACTAGCTATCATAGCCATGAAGTGGGTTCTAGGGAGGGACTGTATTGAGTATGAGGATAAATACCAAGTGAATACTAAAATTTGTTCTCACTTTGTTGCCTCATTACTTGATATCAGGTTCCCAAGTCAATGATCCTTCACCTGGTGCCTGAAATATTTTTGAAGCGCTACTTAGGAAGTCTTGGAGAGGTGGTGGCGAATTTTGCATTTGGTCTGGGCCTTCCAACTGTGAGTGACCTTTGAAAGTATATTGAAGAAGATGCAGTGGTACCATGGGTACCGTTCTTGAGTGGGTTCCACATCCAGTCACATGAAGAGCATCGTCAAAAGGTGATCCATGCCTGCCACTTTCTGTTTCATTGCTACAATGTGGTGCCCTTCTATGACGTTGACTGGTACACCGACTTTAGGAACCTGATGTTCCCTTCACCACTCGCCATTGCTCTGGTTGATGTTGTTGCTTCTCCTAATGCTCCTACTACCATTCATGTTGATGAAGTAATTCCAAATGTTGTTGTTGATGCTTCCATTGCTCCTGCTCGAGACTAAAAAAATTCTTATGTTTTAAGAAATCATCACTTTGTCAATCCATTGTTTGTATATACATTTGAAAAAGACCTTACTGCACATATATATGAAGAAAATGTAGAATATATAGATATAATTTTAAAAGTATGGCCTCAGAGTCATTTTGAAAATGTATTTACTTAAGTATATATTTCAGTATATAATGAATATACAACTTATATTAAACTTATGTCTCCTTTTCCTTTTGATTTTGCAATGTGGGTTCTCTTTTCTCTACCTCATGAGTCACAAGTTAGTTCTCTCTACTTTTTGTAATAATGGGTTCCATTTATTTTCTACTTCCTTGCACAGATGAAATTAATTGAAAGACCAGTTGACAAAAACATGAAGAAAAATAATTACACTACTCACATATTTACACTAGCAGAATAATTTTGAAGCTTAATTAAATAATTTTAGGTGGATTCCATTAACCAGAATACCCAATGCTTCCCTTTCCATGTTTTCTAATTGGAATGCATTGTGTTTCTTATATTGAATTATTTTGAAAGGGCCTTCCCACAAGCTGTTGAACTTTCCATGTTGGCTTGGCTTTGTAGCCATTTCATTGAATTTTAACACTAGGTCCTCACACTTTAGACCTTGGTCTGAGGCTTTCTTGTCGAACCATCTCTTAGCACCAGCTGGTGGTTGGCATGGCTATCGATGCCTTTTCCCTTTTTTCCTATACTTCCAACAACTCGGCCAACCAAACCTCCATGGCGCTATTTTGTTCTACCTTAAGAGATTTGAGCAATTGTAGTGCCAAAATCTCCATAGAGATAGGTAATAGCACTTCTTTCCCATACACTAGCTTGTATGGTGAAGTCTTGAGGACATTTTTGGGAGTTATGCGGTTAGCCCAGAGCACTGCCCAAAGGTTTTTATGCCATTCTTTTTAGTGTTTTGATCCGATTCTTTTAATGAGTCAGACTAAGTTTTTGTTAGTTGACTCAGCTAGGCCATTCCCCTATAGGTATTAATTTGATGACGTTTTCAAGAATATTCCATGCGTGAGTGTGAATTGACATACCTTAGAGCCTAGGAAAGCCTTGGCATTGTCAGAGATGATGGTCTTTGGTGGGATGAATCTCTTCACCAGTTCCTCAAGGAAGTCCACTATCTTTTCCTCCATCACATTCTTGAGGGGCTTGGACTTGATCCATCTGGTGAAGTAATACGTGGTCGTGAGGATCCATTTGTGTCCAGTGTTGGAGGTGGGATTAATCATCCCAATGAAATCAAGGCCCCATTGTGCGAAAGGCTCATCAACCTCTATTAGGTTGAGAGGTATTGTAGAGTTTTTCCTCCTTGGTGAGAAGAATTGGCATTCCTTGTAGGCTTTTACCAAGGAGTATGAGTCATTGAATAACATGGGCCATAAGTACCCAACACACATAATTTTGATGGCGGTTGTCTTCGCAGAGAAGTGTTCGCCCACGGGACTGCTATGGAAAGTGTTGAGGATCTTCTTCACTTTCTCCATGGTGACACACTACAATAAAACGTCGTTGAATTTCCTTTTGGAAAGGATCCCTTTGATAAGCGGATATCTGTTGTTTTGCAGTTTGTAGAATCTTCTCTTTTGAGAAGGAAGGCCCAACGAATATTTTTTGGTATGCATAAACCTTACTCTATCCACCAGCCAATAGCCTTCAAACTCTGACTCATTTGTTAGAACTAGCTCCAATTGCTCTTCTTTGACTGTCATTTCCTTTTTGTGTGCTAGATATTCGCATAGTCCTCTTCCTTGGATGATCTTTGTAGGCTGGACCTCAATGTCGTATTCAAGGATCTTGGTGGTCCAATTGGCCCTCTTTTTAGTGACCTCTCCCTCCATGATTTATTTGTGCACACTGGAATGTATGACATAAACAATCACCTTATTGCAAGATATGAGGTGTCGAAACTTCTTAAGTCCCTTAACAATAGAAAACACTTGCCTCTCAATGAAGTTTTAGTTCGTCTCATATTCCTTTAAGGTCCTGGAGTGAAATTCTATTGGATGTTCTCCCTTTCCTTCATCGTCCTTTTGAGTTATGACATTAGCAATGCTTGACTTGGTGTTGGATACATACATTATGAAGTCCTTCAACAAGTTTGGATTGACCAATACAGGAGTTGAGAAAAGAGCATCCTTAAACTTCTCAAAGGCTTCTCTAGCTTCTTTTTTCCATTTGAATAATTGATCATTTTTTAGTATAAGGGTGATTGGTCTAATTATTCCTACAAAATCCAAAATGAATTTTCTCACAAAGTTAACCTTCCCCAAAAAAGATTGGACTTATTTGTTGTCTACTAGTAGAGGAAGTTCTTTGATTGCCTTTACCCGCTTAGGATCAATTGCAATTTCTTCTTTGGAGACTACATGTCCCAATAATTCTCCTTGAGGTACTCCGAAGACACATTTTTTTGGGGTTCAAGGATACGCCAAACTCCTAGAATTTTTTGAAAACAATCTCAAGGTGATCAAAGTGATCATCCTTATGCTTAGAGAATACAATTAGATCATCCAAATAGATTAGGATAATCTTGTTGATCAATTCACTAAAAGTGATATCCATTGCCTGCTAGAAAGTGGATCCCACATTTGAGAGACCAAAATGAATTTTAGCATATGTGAATGTTCCCCACTTGGTAGTGAACGTCGTTTTGTGTCGGTCCTCCTCTTTGACCCAAATCTAATTGTAACTGGAGAAGCCGTCCAACAAAGAAAACATTTTGGATCCTGCCACTGTTTGCAAGATTAACTCCATGGAAGGCAGCGGGTAGTGATCCCTTAGGGATGCTTTGTTCAAGTCTCAAAAGTCAACACATAGGTAGATATCTCTGTTCTTCTTTCAGACTGGAACTAGGTTGGATACCCATGTGTTGTGCTTGATTGAGAAGACGATTTGAGACTGAATTAGCTTTGTCAGCTCTTGCGCCATCAAGGCTTTGATCTTCGAATTCACTGGCCTCTATTTTTGGCGGACTAGTTTTGCACCTTCCGTCAGCTTTATTGTATGTTAGATGATGTCAATATTGTATCCATTAAGGTCATCATATGACTAGGCCACCACTCCTTCATACTTCTCGTAGAAGTTGATGAGCCTTTCTTTATCATGATGCAAAACATCTTTCCCGACTTTGAGCTTTCTTCCATCTTCAACCTGAAGGTCCACATAATCTCTTTTTTCTGCTACAAAATTCCTCTTATCATTCCTTGCATCATCACAATCAAATAGGTTTTTGAGAGTGACTAGTCCCTTCAAAAGCTTTTTCGATCTTAGCTGAATGGTTTTTCCATCGTAGGCTTCAACAATCTTCGGTTGGAGTTGGTTGGAAAACTCTCCCGACTATTGGATGAATGAGGTGTTGTGTTCATCATTGTCAAACACTTGCCAACTCTAATCATTATGTGGATTTTTGAGTCGAACTATCACTCGTACAGAGTTTTTTTAATGAATTAGGTTAGAGGCAAGGTCAAACTAAGATCCGATTGTGGTCATGCGGTCCATGTCAATATTTTGTTTTTGGGGCACTATCTAGATGTTGAATGCTTCAAAACCTTCGATTAGGTCCCAAACTCGATGTCTATAGGATTGCATGTGAATATTCTTTGTAGTAGAGACCCCTTAGACTTGGTTGAATAGTAGTTTAGAACCTCTGAACACCATTAATTTCTTGATGCCCATCTACTCCGCAAGGCTTAGACCTTGCACTAGGCCTTCATATTTAGCTTCATTGTTTGAAAAAGCAAACTAGAAGTAGAAGGATCGAAGTGTCTTTTCATTGTGTGGGGATATCAAACATATCTCAGCTCCTACGCTAACTTTTCATCTTGCTCCATCAAAGTGTAGCATCCATAGCTCTGAAACTTGATCATTGTCAGGTTCCTTCGTGACCTTCGAAAGTAATTGATCTTCATCATAGATGACATAAGTGCCTAACTAGGTAGCATGATAGTTGCTGAAAGGATCAATGTCTATGTATTCACTTAAGATAACTTCTTCTTGATCAATCTGATCTTTGATGAATTTTTCTTCCTCTAGTAACTCAATGCAATACATTTCCTCCTTGGTGAAATAGGTATGGGCAGCCTCAAAGTTGATCATGGCTTCATTAGCCACATGTTTTGAATGCAGAGCTTCATAAACTATTTTCATTTTAGCTCCATGCTTGGTCCTTAGGATCAAGTGCGACCAATCCAAAGATAGATATTTGCCTATCTTTGAAGTGAATTCTAAAGATAGGAAAAGGCCAAACATGGGGGGAACATCTATGATCACAGTATCTTGTGGAACTATGATGTTAGGGCAGGAGAACAGAGTCAAGGGGAGGTCTTTGATGACACCTAGATAGTTTCAACTTTCTTCCCATCAAGCTGCATAACCCCCCTTTTCAAGGGTTCATAGCTAAGTCCTAAGGCTTCAACTATCTGCTTGGGCATGATGGTGGTGCTAGTGCCAAAGTCAATCATGACATTGTGCAATAATTTATCTCCCACAATAAGAGTTAGGAAGAAGGGTTTTGGTTTTGGCTTATCTCTAACTTTGGTAGAGGCTCCTTTTGTACTATTTGTGAGAAATTTGGCAAGGGACAGTGAGTCAACAACCTTTACCTTGAGCGATTGCTCCATTGGCTCATTAATTAGATCTTCCTGGAAAGCTTTCTACAACAATGTATTTTGCTCTGGAATAGCTAAGATATCCCAAAGAGACACATTAGCAAATTATTTTTTCAATTGTTCCACCATATTAAACAGTGGTGGATTTGAAGGCTTTTGCTCCTTAGCTCTAGTTATAAAAATTTCCCTTTGTGGTTGTATAGTTGTGGAGGTACTAGGTGTCTGGTAGGAAGCACTTTTGGGATGTGGATTGACTAGTTGTGGAATGACTAGTTTGCCTATGAATGTCCTCTTTGAGTTGTAATCAGACTATACTTGCGGAGTTTTTGATGTGGAGGTATTATTTGCAAACATCGCCTCTTCTTCTTCCATCCATGAGAAGAGCATGTGATTAGGAGCAATATTTGTTTCTTGCGCCAAGGATATCCCTTGCATTTGTGTAGTGAGTACCGTATTTTCCATTTACAAAGAGACATATACATAACCTCCATGGTTCAACAGTGCGCCTTGGCTGCGTTGTTCTATCACCCTTTGTTGTAGATTTCTGCGAGGGAAATTTTGGATCATATGTGTGTTTCCACAAGGGAAGCACCAAGGATTGATATCTTCGACTAAATTGTTTTTCCCCACTGTCAGTTCTCTGCTCGAGCTGGGGTTAGCACTCTAAAATGGAGAAGGTACTAGTACTATTTGATTAGTTGTTTGCGCCTATGGATTTTTGCACGAGCCTCCTTGGAACTAGTTTTATTGATAAGAAGACCTTCCACCTCGATAATTTTGATAGATTGGTTTCAAGGGCGCAAGCTGGTTCTACTTGATGATAGTTATTTCATTGGTGATGGTCTACAACATTTCCTTGACATCGCTCATCTCATCTTTTGAAGAGCCAGATGTGGAAGCAACGTTCTATGGTGCGCTTGGATATGTGTACATGGATTGAGGAGGAGTGGGTGCACTGGTAGATGGAATTCTTGGGTGGGAACTGATATCTTGGGAAACATAGGCATGATGGGCCAAGGCATAAACTTTCTAACATCTATCAGATTATTCTCCACTTTGACTGTGACGTATGCACCTAGTAGAGTGGTTCCGCTAAGGGATTGGATCATCATTGAGATGTCAGCATTGATGGAATTCAAGTAGAATATGAATGTCAAATCGACCGATGGGTGGATAGCAGCCTGAATTCTCTACCAAGTTATATGGAACTGAGCATTGAAGTCAGTCATGGCTTCATATGGGGCCCGCTTTATGATTTCTATCTGATGATATTACGAAGACCTATCTCCATCATTCAAGAATCTTTCATAGAAAGGGTCTCCAAGTTGATCCTAGGTAGCAATAGTATTAGCTTGCAGGGTGTGGTACCAATCCAGAGCTTTACCCCTGAAAGAGGTTGTAAGCAACCTTAGCACTATATTTTGGTCTATAACTCCATGCACCAAACACATGTCCACCACATCTTGTAGATGTTCGAATGGTGTTCTTGATCCATCTCTAGTAAATTAATGTATAGCATTTAAAGCAGAGACCAGGATAGGGGCCCAAATGACAAGTGTTATTGCTACTACAAGAGGAATCCCAACATCCCATGCCACATAATTTCTATTACTGATTGGAAACATGGTTAGCACAAGGGGCGGAGGGAGCAAAATGTTCACTATATGGGTTTCGACTTGTACTGTTCCAAGTGGCGTCACTAAAAAACTAGGGTTATTCATTGTTTGGGATCTAGTAATAGGCTGATGGCTCATACACCCTCTTTAGATTTAGATACATTTAAGCAGTCTCACTAGGCATGCCAAAAAAAAGAAACTATTGATGCCAAAAATTGGCAAGGTAACAACCTTTATGGGAAATTCAGTTAATGGGGGGACCAATTGCGCTAAATTGAGTGACCTTTGGGTTTTTAAAGAAGTCATATTCTTCTATACTTGGGGTTTTGGAATGGAAAAAGGAAGTAGATATAAAAAATAAAGATCTAACTAAGGCAATGCACCAAGATTTAGATGTAAGGCACGATAAATCTATCATTTGGATGAGATTTAAGGGTCCGTTCAACAATCTACTATGTCTTAGAATAACAAAAATAAAGAAGAAAAATTGAATAATTCATCTAATGACATAAAATAAGTCCCATATATATTTACTAAAAAGAAGAGTTAAAAGACATGGTCTAAATCAACAAGCTTATATTGAAATCATAGAAGTTCTGCAAATAAATAATTTAGAACAATAATGACACAATCTAAGAGTCTTATACAATAATCTAAAAACAATACAAAAGGCCTAGTGTCTTTCCCCTAATTTTTGTGTATATTCTGAACTCATTTTCAGAAGAAAGAAGCAATATTTATTAATAAAAATCCCACCACCTGGTGGGCCAGTAATAGAAAAGATCTTGTATCACGAGCAATAATGCCTACAACAATGATTTCCTTCAGTCATTGTAATAGAAAAGATTTGGGCCATGGAACATAGTCGCTCCTCAAACGGATGCATCCCCTTTGAATGATGGTAGTGGTCCCAACAAACTCTTGTGTAGACATGTGTTACTCACCCATGAAGGCAATTAGAACACATGGCAACTTGGCGGGGCACTTTTCTCACTCTCTCCTTCCATTCAATGAAGTCCCTGCGAAAGAGACACATGGCAATAGGTCAGGGCCCATTCATTGATTCCTCCTTGTGATGAAAAACTGTGCGCTGAAGACATGTGGAGGCATTCTTTACTATTGGCACTGACTGTGGGGTCCACCCAAAAAGTGAACGTGGAAAGACATTACGTGGCACGTTGATGGGGCCCGATTGAAAAGCAAAGCGAAGCATCCTTCAAGTGCCCATGGTGATGACACATGGAAGCATGGTAGAAGCTGGTAGGAGAGTGAGGGAAGGATTCCCCACGAGGAGTGTCTGGCAGACACGTGGTGGCAGCGGATGAAGTTCTACAAAAAGGGGCATGAAGATTGTTCAAATAGATGAGGTGTGGGCCTATACTTAGCAAAAAAAAAACCACCCAGAGGGTTCTCAAGGAATTTAATATTCATAGCGCCCAATTAGGTGCTTGGACCATTGGCCACAATTGATTTTATGTATTATTCCAATTGATTATTCCAATGTAAGAAGTTTGAATTACCCTCATGAAATGACATATTGTAAGACAATGGATCTTAAGACATACCTTATCTTTGTTGCCATAGTTTACGTTGAGAAATGTAAAATAGTTGGCATTCTTTGTTGTCCAAGGCTTGAAATTTAGACCCCTTGCTTTTCATCAGAAATGCTAGTTGAATTCTTGTATTTATAGTTTATCCTCTTCTGGCAACAATGTGGACAAAATTCATTGAGAGTTGCCTCCACTTCCTCCTACTTTTTCTTGATATGCAAGCTGTCCAATTGGGTAACTAGATGGTTGATTATGTCCTCCATGTTGGACAAGAGGTTATTGGGTTCCACCCTTGATAACCCAATGGATGTTTTATGGGAAGAAGAGGTTCTATCGACCTTAGCCTTCTTTATTGATGATCTCAAATAGTTTCTATATACCTTGAAAATTTCCTCAAAAGGTAGTTGTGAGATATATTTTTCCCCTATGAGGTTTAAAGTGTCCATGCAGTCTTCATGTACTCCTCCCCAAAATACCAATTTTAATGACTTGAGGGAGAGCTTGTTCTGATGTGATTTCTTTAGACAAAATTGAAATCTTTCCACATAATCCTCAAGTGGTTCATCTTCTCTTTATGACATCTTGGAGATGTCATCTTTCTTTCTGTCTTTTCCTCTACAATAATATTGATATTTCTACAAGAATTTAGACTTCATTGTTTCCCAAGTGGGTGCCGCATTTCTCCCCAATCCCATGAACCATCACAAAGCAACATCCTTTAATGTGACTAGAAAGAGCTCGAGTCTATGAGCATTCATAGTATAACCATAACTTCGACATAGAACATCAAATTCAAAAAAGACTGTGTTTGGGTCTTTAGTAACCAATCCATAGAAAATGTGTAATATCGAAGGGGGTATGTTCTTAAGAGTAGCGACCCTTTCTTAGTTTTTTATTGGAAAATCACATGTCACATGTTTTGTTGAATTTTCCACCACTTCCTTAGCCATGGTGTTAATATGTCTTCTAGAAGTATCCTCTATGTTTAGAGTAGCTACTAGTGCGAGGGATGGTTATTATTTGTTTATTCTCTCAGTAGGTTCTCTGTGTGCACTAATGCCTTCAAATTCTTCATCAATTGAAGGGAGAAATCTTCACAGATTGTCTCTTTGTCTTTGTATACAATAGTTATTTGATCTTTAATTGGTAGTACTTGCACACTATTAGCGAATAGTTATTTTTTGATTCTTAAATATCTATTGGTCCTAATGCTACTGAAACAAAAAAATACTAATCTACAAAAGCTTTGAAAATATTTTTAAAACATAAATAAGAATTTTGAACTTAGCACCATCCCTGATAATGGTGCCAAAAATGTAGACCTTCCCCTAATGTCTAATTAACTAGTGTAGATGATCATACACATAGCTCAACGAACATAAAAATTCTATATTGAGTTATTCATTATTCAAGAGAGGGATTCATTTAATTATCAACCAAGGAGTCATAGACTTTAGATGATGTTGGCAACATACATGCATTCAATAATCCTAGACATCCTACATCAATTGAGTATAGGTAAATTGAACATAGATAAATCCATCAAAATATTTTAACTGAAATTCATTTTTATCTTCAAAATAGAGTAAGTGAATACTAATAAATATTTAATTGCTATAGGTACTTATCACTTATGATTGTAACTTAATAAATGTTTATGCTGCAATAGTTCTTAATTCAACTAACCTTCTAGAGTTTGGACATAATATTAACTAAAGACTTCCAATTCAAAATTTACAACACAAAATTAATAATAGCATAAACTAAAAACTACAAATTAAACTTGTAATACATAATCTAATTACTCAAATAAACTAATGTGGCTCTACAATATGTCAAGTGGCCCTTGCATAAACTGCTGCATCCACAAGATCTTCTTTAATTACTCTAAGGAAAGCATGCTACCAAAATATCTTCTCTTTATTTTATTTCAATCATACATGAAGATTTTGAGTAGAATCTAACAAAAAATCTTATTCAGTCTAATACATGCAAATTCTAGTTGTCCTTCTTGATAGGATACCTTGCTATATAGGGTATGTGAGAGTCCATTTATTTATGAACTATAAAAAACTTAAAATCAAATTGTGAACACTTCAGCCTAGACTTGTTCAAACATGGATAAACAAATAAATATTAGTCCTTAAACAAGTTTAAACCAAACATTCCCCGTGAAATTCATTCAAACACAAGAACAAGAAAACAAGGAAAAATATCAAGTAAAAGCTAATGAAATCTTATTTTAAATGCTCAAACTAGCATCCCATGGGGGAATTGGTGCTTCTTTGATGTGGAAAGAAGCCCTTTCCCAATTCCTTGATGAGCTTGATGATGATTGATTGATCCTTGATGAAAAATGCTAATAACCTAGCTATGGATGATAGGTTTCATGCTAAATTGGATGAAAATATGGATGAAATCATGGATGCTTTGAACTCAAATGACTATAATATACTTGCATAAAGTTGTGAATGATTGTGGATCCCAAATCAATAGAGAAGGCCTCTATTTATAATGAAGAAGAGTTGAATATTGAAGAATAGGATGAAAGTGGGATTAAAGAAGGGACCAATGGCATTGTGCCACTTGTCAACATGCTAATGAAGGGAGGTGGAGTACATTTTGAACAATGTGCATGTTAAATGCATGTAGGTGAAATTTGAATTTGAAGAGGTGACTTGTGCAAGAGGGGATGTAAGAGGAATTAATGCCAAGTTGGCTCAAGGAGAGGACATGTAAGAGATTTTAATGCCAAGTTGGAGGAGAAAATTCCTTTGGGAGGGAGAATTCAAATAAGTGGAATATTCCAAGAATATGCCATATTTGAATGAAAAGAGAATAATTAGTAAATCAAATAAATTGATTTACATGTGCAACTTGCAAAAGCTAGAGGAATTAGTGTTAGGAGTTAATTAATTTATTAATTAACTTAGATGGAATTAGTTGATTTGGCATTTGATTTAGATATTTAGATTTATTTAAATAAAATGAGAGGATAGTTGGGAGATTAGTAATTTGATTAAATAAATTTGATTTATTCAATTAAATGAAGAACATTAAATAAAGTTGATTTATTTAATCAAAGAGGAATTATTAGGATTTAATTAAATAAAGTTGATTTATTTAATCAAAGAGGAATTTTAATGAAGTAATTAAATAAAGATTATTCAATTAATCAGTTAGTAAGAAAATGATCAAGCAAGAATCAAAGTTAGTTAAATTGAATTGAGTGTATGATATCAATTAGGATATTTCGAGTGTCTACATTTTGCCCCTCTTTGAAGCAATGTACCTATTGCGTTGGTTCATAAAATAGCCTTGCTGAGATCAAAATTCAAAAATTTCATGATTTTTTAGATGCCCTACTATTTCCCTAGTGGAAAGAAGTATACTGGTACACTGCCCCCTTGAGAGATCGAGAAAAAAGTTTGATTTAAGGGTCAATCTCACGACAAAGAGGTTTAAGATGGGCATATGGATGGTTATGATGATGATGTAAATGAGATGGATTAAGATGGTTAAAATAACAAATCTATATTATCCTAAACATCTTTAAATGATGATGCAATGTATGTGAGATGGATGATATGATATGATTATGAGATGTATGTATGCTAATGGTTTGTGGATGCATGATGGACATGATTTTATGTTAGTGTGAAAAGAGGATAGAAGAAATGAGATGATGAAAAGAGGATCCAACAATTCCATGATCTACCAAGACTTTATTAGATATGATGATGAATGCTGGTGATGTTTCGCTTATCAAAAATTGGGATTTTAAAAGGTCTTACTTACCTTATGTTTGATAACACACATAGGCATGATGCATCAAGGTATAAAGAACCAGGATGGCATTGTACCTAGTGTGATGGAATTTGACTTGACAATCAGATAGGAGTATCCTTGTTCACACCTGGCATACAAAACCCTATTTAGAATGTAGTTTAGATATTTCAAACATCTCATACCAAAACATAGAAAATTGAGCCTTCCTATGTGGCCAATAAGACACTTAAAACACCCTCTCTACAAACCAAACAAAACACGCATGACCAAAGTTATATTACAAGAATATCTAACAAGCACAACAAATAAAAGATAATGATCAAAGCCCCATTCCTTTCTCTCTAAATTTTTTTGTTTAGACATCATCAAGAGGTCATTGTAATGAGCGCAATAGGATAAATCAACAGGACAAAGATCAAGTAAACAAACAAGCCAATGTTCTTCATACCTCTAGCAAAGACTAAACTACGGTGATACCTGATGTTGATGTCCATTGTAGGAGATGCATCCTAGGAAATTATGTTATTAGATGATTTTGGGATTGATTGGATGATGGGCTATTAGTATCAATATTTTACCAACTTATTTACCTACTGATCTAGACTTGAGACCTTGATGTTTTAGTTTTCACTCTTAACCTGCTAGACTTGTTTCTGATTGTCTTACCAAAGGTTGGGGATGATGATGATTTATTATGAGTGGAATTTTATTGCGGGTGAATGGGATGGATGGGTTTTTTTCAAATATTTGGATGTTTTTGATGTTTTGAAATGTTTTGAGGTTGTTTTTGGTATTTTCAAATGTTTTGAATGTTTTTGGGTTTTCCCAATTTTCTGAATGTTTTTGGATTTTCTGATTTTTTGAATGTTTTTGGATTTTTGCATGATTTTGACTATTTGGATATGGCTGTGTGATGATATCAATGCTCTGTTTTGGGATTTTGTTTAAAACCAAGCTAAGGTTAATTGATTAGATCGATGGATTGATGATGATAACATTGTTGAGGATACACAACAATGCAAGAATATTGTTAAGCAACACAAGGATTAGGATGGATATCCCAAGATGATGAGGGATTGATTGATGATGATAACATTGTTGAGGATACACAAAAATGCAATGATAGTGTCAAGCAACACAAGGATTGGGAAGGATATCCCAAGATGACGATGGATTGATTGGATTTGATTGATCAAGATTTTGAAGCTCAGTTTGGAACAAAAAAATTGTTTTGAATGATTTGATGTGATGTTGAAGAACACGTTAGATGCAATTGATATTGTTTGTTTGGATTGATGTTTGATGAAAGATGAAGCTTGATAAGGAATGTCTTCTTGTCAAAATATGCCATGGGCTAGTGATTTGGATTTTGGTTCACAAATGCTTTGACTAATTTAACTTCACGTTTTCCAATGTTTGGATCACCACATAAGTTGGAAGATATAGATCAAGATTTATTCCCAAAGCAAGATGTAAAATTTTTCCCCTAGTGTCTAGCAATGTATGGAATTCCATGGGTGGATGCTTGGATAGATGTATGGATGGATGGATATGGTAAGCATGCAAATGATGCCAAGGATTATCTTGTTAAAAGATAAGATGTTCAAACAAAGGATGCTCATTTGGATAATGCTTCATGGCTCAAATAATGCTAGGTAGGATAAGATCAATGAAAATGACTCATGTCAAGATGTCTACCATAAGCAAGTGTAAAGTGTACACCAAATTTTTTCAAGATCAAGATAACTTGGACTATTGATGTAGATGGATGAAAATGGATTGGATAAATGGTCCATGGATGAATGGGTTTATTATGGATGGGATGAGATGCTTCCACTTGAAATGGAACACATAGATGCTCGATTCTACACATGAAACATGTTTGCTAGGTTTTCATCATGGTACCTGTCCAAAGTGCCACCATAGTGGTTTTCACTAGAGGATGATTTTTTCTTTACTATTTTTTATGATTTTTTATTTTTTTATTTTTTTATTTATTTTGATTTTAAGTTCATGTTGAACCACCTGGTGGTGTTAATGTAGATGCTTCTATCATAAGGTACCATTGATAACTTGTTTGAAGAAGCTGCTTTGCCAAGATATGTGCACTTGAATACAACTTTTGAGATTCATGATTTGCTTTGTTGATACCAGAGTTAACTTTGTCTTTGTGCGCACATCACGATAGAGTGCCTTCTAAATCCATATGATGAAGGGTGGCATCCAATACATGGTCAATGTGAGAATTGGATATCATGCATGGAGGAGTGGATGGAGTGTGTTTAGGAATAAAAGATGGATTGGTTGATAGTTTGGAACCTTTGGCTCTCCAAACTTGGGAAGATGAGCAATGATGGGTGGATAGGGAAGTGTGCATGGAATTAGGACTAGCTATTTGATATACTTTGTATGCTTCTTAAGAAGCCTGATTTTTCCTTTGTGAACATCTTTGATGGATACTTTTCCCTTTTTTATTTTTCTCCATAGTTTCTTTGACTAATGGAGTTTGATAAGGATAATATTTATTTGTATTCTTTGGTATCCACTTGTATTTGATTTGTCCATTATGCTTCCCAACTTATTTTTATTTGATAAATTTCTTTGTGATTTGATTCAAATCTTCATTTTGATGTTGGTCCCAATTTGTGAATGGGGCGATGGGTGGATGAAGATTCATGACATGACTGGTTGCAATATTAACATCGGTTTCATCATAAGGATTCTTCGTGCTCCCTGTGTTGATGTTTTCTTGAGATGACGTTGCCCATAGTATTATGGAAGTAGTAACTTCATGCTTTGATTTCACTTGTTTCGAGAGTTCCTATTTAGAATGCATTATTTGATAAATGACTATTGTAGATGATGTTATTTCAATTTGTTGCTCTGCTGACTTTGGAATATCCTGTTTTGTCTGACCTATTTCCTTGAGTGTATAATGGTGGATATCTTCATATATGATGTCCTCAATCTAAAATTGGGATATATCTGATCTTTATGTTGACAACTCAGTTTGACTATAGGAATCAATAACCTGCTCTTTTTGTGTAATAGTGTTAGGAGTAAAGGAATCTTGTTCTAAATGAAGATCATCTATGTGTCCATCCAAAGAAAGCATCTCATGGGTAGATGGGGGAGTATTTTTTATATGGATATGATCATTATTTGTGACATATTGTATATATATGAGAGTTCCCATTAGATCATGGTAGTATTGTGGAGATACAAATTCTTGATCTTGGTTAATGTTAGAATTGCTTCCAATGTACTTGGGATCAAGTTCTTGACATGGGTCAATTTCAAAGGATGAATTGCTTATAGAGGGCTCTTGGACATCTTCATTAGACATGGGAAGTGGCTCAATATCCTCTTGATCTTTGAGTGGAATTGGATCAAATGTTGAGTTGAGGATTCCTTCAGTATCTATAACCATGAGGTCAAAGGATGTCAATATGTCTTGGAAATGACCATTGCTAGACTTTGGTGAAAGATGTTGATCATGCTTTGGAATAAATTCTTGAGATATGTCCTCTAACTCATTAGGTGATGTAGAGACATTTTCAACATGATCATTGGTTGATGGATCGTGGATTATGTAAATAGGATCAAATAATTCTAACACTCCTTGAAATAGATCATTGTTTGAGGAGTTCTGATCATGACTAAAAAGTGACTCTTTATGTATGTTGATTTGATTGTTGGATGAGGTAGAAATTTTTTCAAGGTGCTCATTGATGGATAGATCTTGATCATTGTTTTCAACGATTGTGGTGGAGAGATTGTCCATGCTTTCAACCATAGGATCAAATGATGTTAACATTTCTTGAATTGGATCATTGTTGGATATTGTTGGGGGGTTTTGATCATGATTAAAAAGTGACTCTCGATGAATGTTGATTTTATCATTGGATGAGGTAGAAAAATATTCAAGGTGCTCATTGATGGATAGATCTTGATCATTATTTTCAACAATTGTGGTGGGCAGATTGTCAATGATATCACTAGTTGTTGAATCTTCATCATTATCCTTAATAGTTATTATTTTTTGATCAATAAGGTCTTGGATGAGATTTTTGAGTCGAATACAATTTTATGTTGTGTGTCCCTTTAGTTTGTGAAAATCACAAAGGTGCTTCTCGTTATACCATGGTGGTTTAACTTGAGGCTCTTGATAATTTTCATAAATGGGGATTTTGATGAGATTTGCTTGTACCAATTGTTGCATGACTGATTCGATTGGTTCCCCAAGTGGTGTGTATTTTCGTTTGTTACCTTGTGATATTTGTACTTTAAATTGACCTTGTGGTAATAGATTTTGGAGATGTGGTGATTAATCTTTGAGACGTGGTGATTGCATTTGTTGTTGATGTTATTGATATTGATATCCAACCTCTTGACATTAGAGATATTATTCTTGATGTGGTTGTGGACACAACTCAATGCTTTGATGACATGGTTTGACAAATAGAAGATTGTATTGATTTTGGGGTGGAGATGTGTCTTGGCGCAATGAATCAATTATTTTGGCAAGTGAAGTAATTTGATCTTGCAAAATTTGATCATGATTTTGATCTTGACACCCTTTATATAGTTGATTTAGTTTTTGTTCAAGCATATTTGAAATGTATACTTGTGGTGTTTGTATGGTATCATGGACAAATTGATTTTGGACAATGTTGTGATTTGGGATGATGTTTAAATTTTGCATTATAGGTTGAAATTGAAAATTGTTGTGGTTGGGAGTCACATTGCCTTGATTTAGGTAACTTTTATCTTGCATGGTGTTACCTTTACTTGCATCAATACATGGAGTTGTTAACATATTGTTTGGACTTTGAACAACATTTGTATGATTCACAAACATATCTATCCCAAAGTTTACAAAGTGTGGTTTTAAAATGTTCATGTTTGGTAAACTTGTACTTGGTATATTCACATTTGACATGTATGGGTTTGGTGGGATAATGTTGTTTTGTTGAAGACTCATGCATTGATTGTTTGGTTGATAGATTTGTATGTTTGGACTTTGATTTAAATCTACCATAGGGAAAGGTGTTCCAAAATTTAGATTGGGCATACTTACATTTGTTGTACCATTGAGGTTTGTAGGAGATAATGATTCCATGTATGGATTGTATAAATGTGATTTTTGATAATCCATTGGTTTTGTAAGGCTTTGATAATTTGGTTGATTTATATTACTCATGATGTATGAATAAATTTTATATTCCATGTTCTTCTTGTGTTTTGACCTTGTTGATCTCTAAGGAATTTAGGACCAATGATCAGATGAAGGATGGAAGGGGTGAATGCTATGAGTGTTGAATTTTTAGGAGCTTTGGATCAATACTAGACTTTAGGACTTTTGGATTTTTTTGATTTGGATTTTATTTTGACTTGATTTGGATTTGATAATGAACTCATAAAATCCAATAGGTTAGATGTTGTCTTGGAATAAAATTTTCCACAAGGTGATAATTTAACCAAGTGTATGAAGAAGGATTCATCTACACACACCTAGTCAAACAATATGATTTTGATTTGATTTAAAGGATTTTCCAAAAGTCTAGTATGAAGGATTTTCCCAAGATTCTAAGAGTTGTTTTTGAGATGGGATTTGATTAATGTTTTGAGGATGGATGAAAGTGTTGATTTGATCCTAGATGAACCTAAGGAGAACCTTGTTTACAAGACCAAGATAGTGAAGAAAATATTTTTCCCTAAGAGTGGTTCAAACCAAAAGACCAATGTTTGCATGGAAAACCATATGACTAAAAGAGACCAAGCACATGTGTGGGGTTCAACTGATTTCATCTTGATTAAAGAATTTATTGTACCACATGTAAACTTCTTGCTTAGTTTCAAACTGAATGTCTACATCTTAATTTCTTTTCATCTCACAAGGTCCATTATGTGGAAATCAAGAGAATCAAGGCAATATTTCCCTAATGTTGACTTTAGAGAGAGAAAATTGAGATATAAACCCAAATACTTAGAAGCATCTAAGGATGAAATCCCTAGGGACAAGCAATAGCACTTTGATTTTTCAAAGGTATTTTCTCCTTCTAAAGGTTTTAAATTTGATGTCCTTGTTGAATGTTTTTTTTCAAGATTTTGGATCCAAGCAATGTGTTTAACTGACTCAAATATTACACAATCCTAGGATGGAAAAGAAAATATTTGTTGAATTCCCACTTGGATAAATCTAGCTGCACTTATTCAGAGTGGATGACTAGAAGCTTGACCACATTGGCTCCCCTCCACAACACTCACTTCTATGGGTAGGCATGGATTCATTTCTCATGAATCTCCCATGATGAACTTTTCATCACTACAAAGAACCATAAATATGTGGGACGGCTCTGGAGGTCTAACCTCTTGACGCCAACAAATATTGGGATTTTGGTTTCTAAATGAAGGTTTGTAATAAGGGCATCCAGTTTAGGGGGTGCAATGATAAACTCCTTGTGAGAGATATCCCAACCCTTAGAACAAGGGCTTTATGCATCATAAAGACACTAGGGGAGATTTCTCATGCACCACTCCCCATTGTTTACATTTTTTATTGCAACCACAAATTTATATAGCAATTTGGAAGAGCTTGGCTTATGCTCGTTACCACTTGGGTCATTCCCTTGGGGTGAGTACTTTTTCCCACCAAGGAAGGCCCTCTAAAGGAAAATAAAAGTGAGTAGGTGCATCCATAGTTCAATCAATCTTTGCTTGCGTGAACAAAGAGAGAACACACACAATGTCCTTTCTCACACTAGCAAGCTTTGCTCAATTTGAAGAGCCCAAATTTGAAGTGTGGAGGCAATATTTTAGACAACTTAATATCACCAAAATGCTTTTGATTCTCAAGATCATTGTGAAGCACGAGCGAAGTGCATATGCATTCCAATGGTATTATTTTGTAAAAAGGATTACAAAACAAGATAAACACATGTTCATTTTAAATCCTTGAAGACACTAGTGAGTTATTTTTAAAGCACCAAACTTGAGTGTGGATTTGATTGTTCAATTTTAACCAAATCCAAGAACTAGTGAGTTTCTAATGTTCTTTTTAACCAACTTTGACAAAGCTTGTGTAGATGGTTAATTTTAAGCCCAAAGTAATGCTAGTTGGTCCTAAAGCATGTAAGGAAAATATATGGTAGGTTATTTTACCATGAGTGTTTAAAAAAACTATTACAATGAGTATCAAATGCTTTTTCTTTCACTTCCATGCTCCATGATCCTTTAAAACCTGTAATCCAAGTTCCAAATGTTAGATGAAATCAATAAACAAGAAGATATGAGGGTTAGATAAATGATTAAGCATAGAAACTCCAAAACTTAGACCAAGTTTCATTGTGATTTGACATTGGGTGAAAATTTGAAAATTTTATCTCTATCAAAGTTAAGAAACACCTACACCATTGCATAGCTTATGAAATTCTACCCCATTTCAAAAAACAAGCTTCAAAAAAGACCTTTGTATGACCAAGATATGGCCATTTTAAGATTGACTATAAAAGCAAAAAAAAAATAGAGAGCATATGCACTAAAAAAAAGAGTATATGCACTAAACTATCCTGTATATGTGCTAAAACATGAGGTAAATATGATGGAATAAAAGGTAAATGCACTGAAACAAGAGGTAAATGAGCTGAAACAGGAGGTAAATGCACTAGAACAGGAGGTAAATGCATTGGTATGGGTTGTGGATGTTTTATAATAGGGCTTTGATGTGTCAAAAGTCACCACCAACGCGCTGAAATGGACAGTGGATGGGCTACATTGGAATTCACAAATGGACCTATTGATGAAACTTGCAAGAAAAATATTAAAAATGGGGCTAGGCCCCACGGTGGGCACCAAAATGTGAATGCTTCAGCCTAGACCTATTCAAACATGGAAAAACAAATAAATATTAGTCCTTAAACAAGTTTAAACCAAACATTCCCCATGTAATTCATTCAAACACAAGAACAAGAAAACAACCTGTAAAATATCAAATAAAAGCTAATGAAATCTTATTTTAAATGCTCAAACTAGCATCCCATGGGGGAATTGGTACTTCTTTGATGTGGAAAGAAGCCCTTTCCTAATTCCTTGATGAGCTTGATGATGATTGATAGATCCTTGATGAAAAATGCCAATAACCTAGCTATGGATGATAGGTTTCATGCTAAATTGGATGAAAATATGGATGAAATCATGGATGCTTTGAACTCAAATGACTATAATATACTTGCATAAAGTTGTGAATGATTGTGGATTCCAAATCGATAGAGAAGGCCTCTATTTATAATGAAGAAGAGTTGAAGATTGAAGAATAGGATGAATGTGGGATTAAAGAAGGGACCAATGACATTGTGCCACTTGTCAACATGTTAATGAAGGGAGGTGGAGCACATTTTGAACAATGTGCATGTTAAATGTATGTAAGTGAAATTTGAATTTGAAGAGGTGACTTCTGCAAGAGAGGATGTAAGACAAATTAATGCCAAGTTGGCTCAAGGAGAGGACATGTAAGAGCTTTAAATGCCAAGTTGGAGGATAAAAATCCTTTGGGAGCGAGAATTCAAATAAGTGGAATATTCCAAGAATATGCCATATTTGAATGAAAAGAGAATAATTAGTAAATCAAATAAATTGATTTACATGTGCAACTTGCAAAAGCTAGAGGAATTAGTGTTAGGAGTTAATTAATGATTAATTAACTTACATGGAATTAGTTGATTTGACATTTGATTTAGATATTTAGATTTATTTAAATCAAATGAGAGGGTAGTTGAGAGATTAGTAATTTAATTAAATAAATTTGATTTATTCAATTAAATGAAGAACATTAAATAAAGTTGATTTATTTAATGAAAGAGAGAACATTAGGATTTGATTAAATAAAGTTGATTTATTTAATCAAAGAGGAATTTTGATGAATTAATTAAATAAAGATTATTCAATTAATCGGTTAGTAAAGAAATGATCAAGGAAGAATCAAAGTTAGTTAATCAGAATCGAGTGTATGATATCAATTTGGATATTTCAAGTGTCTACATTTTTCCCCTCTTTGAAGCAATGTACCTACTATGTTGGTTCAAAGAATAACCTTGCTAAGATCAAAATTCATTTTTTTTTATTTTTTCAGATGCCCCACTGTTGCCCCAGTGGAAAGAAGTATACTTGTACACAAATGAAAAATCTCCCATAAAAATAGGAAGAGGACTAGGTTTTTCTAAAACAAAAATAATAGCTAGCAAAATAAGAAGGTAGAAGTTGAATAAGGAATCTACACTTAATTAAGATAACCATTGAAATTGAAAACATGCCTTTTGGGTCTTGGACCATAATATATCAATTTCAAACATCTTTATTTTTATTTTAATATTTGATAGTTCTTGCATGGATTCTTGTAGGATATGTGATGGAGTAGAAGAAGATTAAAAACTAGTTTTGTATCATGATAAGGTCTCACTAAAGTTTTCTTCAAATCCATATTCATCACACAATCCAAACTTTGAAACATAAGATGGAGTGTATGAAGGGGTATAACTAGAGTAAACATCATGCCAAGGATTCATATTTTTACCAATATTCTCCATTTTTATTAAATAAATTTATCTCATTGAGAAAAGAGAGAGGAACTTCATGTACCTTAAACCTTTGGCTACACAAATTAAGATTATGGCATGAAAGTACACTAATAGGCCTAACTACAACATTATTAAACTTGAATTGTAGATAGTAGAGTCACCACAACTTTGAAAGAGGAATACCTTGAATTTAGAATAATCTCTAAGTCAAGAAATATCTTGTATTCTTTAGCTGATAGAGTATGTGTGAATATTTATTCATGCACTGCTCTTTTCCTTCGCAATCTTTTTTTTTTGTGGCTTCGCCTTTTTTTGGTATCGATCACAACTTTCTGACCACCACCATGTGGTGTCCTATCAGAGCTTCCCTTTGAGATGCTTCTCTTTCCTTTTTTCGGGCTTTGGTTGCTTGACACATCACCTCTGCCTACTTTCTGTTCAAATGGGGCCCACACTGCAGTTACCTTTGTCGAGAGCTCTCTGCGTGGCGATTGTTCAGGCGTTCGTTGTGTTTGTTTGATGGTTGTTGCAACCATTTCCATTTTACTGCCGTGTGTCCTTTCCCTTTGTCGCTGGGTAGCCCATCTCTCCTCGGATTGTCCTTATTGGTGTGCTACCTTTCCAGCTTTTTGTTAGCACTTGTGTTGGGGAATCTTTCTCATTGGCGCCTGTGTTAGAGCATATTTCTTGTTGGAGCCTTAAGGTGGTGGGCTGGCTTATTTAAGCAACCCTTTCTTCATTTTATGGTTGTTGTTAGATAGAATAAATTTTTGAGCACTGAGAATTAGCCTCTGTAATGTTTGTTAAAAAATCTAAACTTGCAGATTGTGCCATTCTGATTGGCTTCTCTATTTTCAAGCATTTGATAGGACCTTAGATTGTGCTTGCATTTTCTAAAATATATGAACATCTATTTCAAGCTTTTATAATCTTTATATAGCTTAGAGTAATACAAATCATGTTGCTACTCTTTTGTGTTAGCTTATGTTGTATGGATTATATTATGCAAATGGTTTGATGTTCTTATGTTTGTAGTGTCGGGAATTGTCTCTTTAATATACGCTAGTTACTATTTGAGGCTTTGTTTCTACAATGTGCTTACTTATCTCATTACTGATTTGGTGCATCACCTTAGCTTATAATTGTTTATTTTATGTTTATCTTCATTCCCTTTTCTCCGCCCCATTAGAAAAAAGAAGATCTAGCTTCGATAAAATCTCCGAGGTCACTTAGCTATGCACATGAGTCCCCCAATAGCTAAGTTTCCCATAAGGTTGTTGCCTACAAAATTTTGCATCAACAGTTCTTTTTCTCGCACGCTTAGTGGGACAAACTAAAATGATCGCAAACTAAAGAGTGTATGAGCCATAGGCTTGCGACTAGGTCTCAAACCATAAGAATTCTTGGCCTACTTGTACCACCACTAGTTTCAATGAAGGCGAGAATTCAGTAGGCTAACACATCACCTCCGACTTCTCCTCCACCCCTTGCGCAGATGGCTAGAAATTTTGTAGCTTAGGATGTTGGTAGCCCTTTGATAGAACCTGTACTACCTGCAGTGTGGTCTCAATCCCAACTTCCGCTTTAAAGGTTGTCCCAAAGTTCACTGGGGATGATTCAAAAACTCCAGCGGAGCACTTGCAAGATGTGGCCGATGTATGTCTGGTTCATGGCATTACTAACCAGAATGTGGCTTTGCAGTTGCTTGCAACCTCTTTTAGAGGAAAGGCATTGGGCTGGTATCATACTCTTTCGGCTAATACAATTGGTGATTGGGATCATCTCAAAAGAATAAGTGCACCAAGATGGTTCCCAAAAAGGGGGCTTAAGTGGCCAATTTTTTTCTAAAATCTGGAAATACTGACCTTGGACATGAAATTGAGGATAGCTACACTCAAAATTTTGAGATGGAACAAAAACAAGGATCAAAGTGCTCCAAGTCTACTTTCTAAACTACTAATTTATTTTGAAAATAGTTTAGATTAAGGGGTTCAAAAGAGGGATGTACATAAATTGTTGTTGTTTTTATCAGAAAAACATAACATAACAACTCTTGTACAACCCTAGCACAGTGAAATTGTTTGTAGTATTTTTAAAATTGCTACGGTCAGAAGTTAGCTAATAGTATCTAGTTGATGCATGATTTTTCTGATAATTTTTTAATGAATATTTGATTTTTTACTAATTTTCTAAGTGGGAACTTCCTAAAAAGCAGAATTCTGGCTGTGCTCCCCCTACAAAATTTGAAAAGTAATAGATTTTTTTAATTTTTATTTTTTAAAATTTGTAGAATGGACTCTAGTTTCTAAAAATGTAATTTATTTTAAATTTCGATGAATGGTTAATTTATAATGGAAAAAACACCAAACACTGCTTTTTGACAAAAACAGACTTACAAACAAAATAAATTACGGATGAAAGGCCTATCATTGTCAGAAAGTGAAAAAAATTACATCATTGGAAGCTAAGAGAGAACTAAACATTACCCATGTGTTCGATTTTGTCGATATTGAACCAGATGCAATCTTGATGGTGAGCACGAACCCAATTATGTGAAAAACTATATAATTTGCAAAAAACACATCTCTGGTCATTGGGAATTCCCTCCAAGCCTTTGGGTTGGTATTCCAAGTAAAATACCAAAGCTAAGGATCAATGATTCCCAAAGTAAAACATAACGCGAGCGCGTTATAATGCGCTTGCGTTATGTGTTAGTTTGACATTTTTTGCTTCTCTGGGGAACATGTCTAGCAACATGTAACACACTCGCATTATGTCTTCCTTTAGTTAAATGCCACTTTATTGAATGTTTGTTGATATGTTTGTATGTATTTGTATGTTGGTGTGTCATGTATGTATGTATGTATGCATGCATGTATGTATGCCTATATGTATGTATTTATGCTTGTGGGAGAGAGGGCGAGAGAGGGTGGGAGTGGGAGAAAGTGTGGGAGAGAG